>JAUMHR010000050.1:4040985-4053004 GCA_032361145.1 Enteromius fasciolatus
ACGGAGCTCACTTCTAATTAGCTGATTATCAAAATCAGGTGCGTTAAGAAAGAGAGAGATGCAAAATACGCAGAGCAGGGGGGCGCCAGGACCAGGGTTGAGAACCACTGCTCTACACCATATGAAATTGTTTGCTGACTCAGGGGAACTGACCCACCAAAAGACTGTCCGATTAGAGACAAAATTGAAGTGGCACTTGTTTAATGAGAGCAACCCATTTATTGTCACCACTCAACAAACTGTGGTCATGGCTGTGTTTTTTTTAACATTCACGCACAACACTTAGTCCAGAAGGCGATCTTTAAACAGCGATCTGTAAACAATGATGTTGCAGAAACTGAAGCGTCCAACTCGGTATTCCCGCTGCAGTGTACTATTGTCTCTGTGAGGGTGGGGGAGATCATGTGATCAAGGTTTCTGGACACTGATTGACTCAGGTGGAGCACTCAAAGTGTGTGCTTGTCTCGACATGCAGGAAGGGAGAGATTTAAAGGGAATGCTTAGAATAATAGAAACGTGTAGTGTTTTTACAGACTGGTTGCTGAATAAAAGTATTGATTTCCTTCAAAATAAACAAGTCTTCAGGACCCTTTCAACGGCAGTTCAATCTATCACCAAACTTTGCATTTATATAAATGTTTAGATTCAATTTAAAATCTTATTTTGTGCCTCATCAATGGTCCTAAGCATGAAGTTTATTTTAGAACTTATGATTTCACATATGATTTCTCGTAGCAATAGAAAAAACAAAACACACACTCAAAAGTAGAGTGAAACAACTGCACATAAACACAAACACACCACAGCTCACAGCTGTCTACAGAGATGAACCTCAAACTGAACCACACTCCCATAAACACACACACACACCATCTTTCCACTCCCGTGTAGCTGGGTGCAGGAAGCCAAACAGCTCATCAGTGGTGACAGCTTTAGGGTTGATGTCAGTCCAGATGGGCTTCAGTTTCATGTTAGAGTAGGTCTTATGCAGAGTCTTTAAAATCTGACCCACAAACAACCAAATAAATAATTAGTTTACTGAAACAGCAACATGATCCACTCAACACATTTGAGATGGGTAAACACAGTCTCTCGGAAAATACATAAAATAAGTAATAAACTTAAAAAAAGGGCACTGAAACCTTAAAAAACAACAAAATTATTTCTGTGCCTTTCTCTTTGTTTCTTCATTGGACTGACCTGACTTTTTCCTGTTCCAGGTCCGCCCACTACAAAAACAGAGTGTCTCACTGCCAACAGCTCCTCCAACTGGGTCACCTGAGAGAAGAAGAAGAGGTAAGAAAGAGAGGAAGAGAAGTTGTGCAAGTAATCTATATCCAAACAACATTTGAACATTTCTCACATAAAACACACACCTTGAGTATGAAGTTCTCCTCTGGCTGAAGGTGAAGTTCAGCAACAGACCGGCGTACATTCTGTTCAAGCTCTTGGTCTCTTTTGCGTGGGATGTCCAGAAGAGGAAAGAGATCACTTATCAGGCCCAAGAATATCGGCACGTCACTTGTTACAACCTTCGGCAGATTAAAATCTCGTAGAGCTCGCATTAACACCTGAAAAACACACATACGCCACATTACATTACTGTATAAACCTTTTTAAATGTAAAGCAACAAAGGAAATACATAAGATCTAAACCCCAATTCCCATAAGCACCTGTTCTTCAGGACGACTCCTGTCCTCCCTCTTCAGTGACCCAGCAACAACCAAGACTGACTTTATGGCCCTCAAGCCCCAGTCATAATGATCCTACAAGAAACAATTCCTGTTTTAAACATCACCCAATACACAAGAGCATTAGGTATGTTTATGTATGAATGTAGGTGAAGTACCTGTTTGGAAAGCAGCTCTTTGCAGAGTGTATAGAGGCTGATGAACTTGCGTGCGAGCAGACGTGCCTCTAAAAAACCTTCAGCCACCAGCATGATCTCACAGATCAACTCATAATCCGGAATCACCATTGCACATGGCCTGACACACGGAGATAGAGCTCATGTTCATCTATTTTTCACACATAAACATCCGCAATTCTAATAATAGTGTCTATTTTCATTCAGTTCAAAGCAAAACCAAAGCCTGCACCTGAAAAGTGCTTTAAGGTTCTCTGGTAGCTCAGTTCTCCCTGCATATCCAGGGTTCAGAGTGATGAAGATCCCAACTGTTGGTCTCAACTCAATCTCCTCCCCCAGGAAGTGAAACCTGATGAATTGAATGGAATGGTATGAGATGGCATAGAATGGGATGTTATCAGATGGAATGGAATGATGTGTGAGACAGTAAGATTTGAAAGAACGGTGTGAGATGGAATTATGGGGTGAATAGAAGAGTGGGATAGAAGAGCATAAAGCACAAAAAATAAAATGAGTAAACAACATGATGGAGCATGAATGGTTTGAGATGGAATTGAATGATAAACAACAGAACGTGATGCCATAGAATGTGAGAGAATGGGGTAAGATGGAAAAGAGGTGGCAAAGAGATGTGACAGAACAAACCATTAGTTAACAGGAAATTGTGAGATGGATCTGACCTTTGTTTCTTATTGCGAACTGCATCTTGAATGGTTTTCACCTGCACAGCGACCACAGACAGAACCTCCACTGAAATCCTGTTAAACTCATCAAAACAACCCCACACTCCAGTTTGGGCCAACCCTTTATAGATATTACCTATGGACTGAAAAAGGCAGAAAGAGAAAGAAACAATGCATTTAGTCAAGAGAGGTGTGCTAATAGTGTTCCTCATATATTACATTGTGTTCTGCATACCTTGTAGTCCATTTGCTCTGAGCAATTGAACACATAGACCATGATGCCGAGCGATCTGCCAAGGTCTTTGGTGGTTTCTGTCTTGCCAGTTCCAGCAGGACCAGAGGTAGCTCCACTCATGGTGAGGTGCAGAGACTGAGTTAGAGTTATGTAACATCTGCCGGGTACAATAATCAGCAATTAATGTCAGTAACCAGCACACATCTGATCAATACCTGTGTTTGACACTAACCGGTCAGTAAGTGGTGTTATGACCAGTCTGTTGGTATTCCCTAGATACTCGTATGAGAACTGAAACTGCGCATCACAGATGTTTATGTAACAGTGCTTCTGCTTCTCATCCCACCGGTGCCGTAACTGTGACAGCCATGCAAACGCCTGTCCACTGGTGACCTAGGACACAGATCATTATGATGTTATCATATTTCTTCTTTCCAAACCTTATTTAAGGCCACAGAGTTGTTGGTTTTATTACCTTCTGAGATATGAGTTTAGCGACTACATCACGAGCGTGGACATCAATAGTACAGATGGTCATGATCTTCTGTCTGTCTCCAGGGGTGAGGTCACCCAGCAGCATGTTTATCAGAGAATTCAGCTGACCGATCTAAAGTCAGTCACAAACAACAGTCATTTTCTCAGATATCAATATCAAGTAAAAGATACGAGCAGTATTTGTGTATTTTTATCTACCTGTTTTCGGTTGTAGTCTTTCAAGGCAGTTTCAAAACCCTCCTCAACCCTCTCAAAGGCAATGCCCACATCAGTCGCCCACCAAATTTGACTGCCGGTCAGTGCTACCTGAGAACCAAACATACATATAGACAAATGTTTGAAATTAATCTTAAACTGCCCTAATATAACACGAGTGATTTTTGTTTATCCAAGGTTTATCCAATTCTGTTTATATGATTGTTTTCATATGACAAGAATAAAGTTAATAATGTTAGTTATAGGAAAAGGTTGTGGTTCATTTTAATGAATGATTTTTAAAAGTTCAATAAACGTTTGAGTCAGAAACATTTATAAACAGCTACGCTTCTGATCCACTAAAAAGAAATCACTCAGTAAAAGTCATCATTTGGGAATCCAACCACAATGGTTGGACTGTATGTTTTTTAATCACTGAAATCAATTTAATCAATTTATAATAGTCATTCACCTTGGAACTGCACTACACTGATGCAAAAATATGTTTGAACAAATAGTATTTTAGTACAGTTCTCCATTCATATCTCTGGAAATCATGCCATTCTGGCATTTTTAAAAACAAACTGATTGCGAATAAATCCTCAACCTAACAAATCTTTTATTGGATTGGTCATACACTTGAGCTACTATAATTTTTGTGTTTCCCTCATGTTGGACAACCCCATATTTATTTGGCAGCAGATATTTGAACTAGAGCGATAGAGGCTATTTACACTAAGGGCAAATAGCATTGGATTCAATTTACACTATGTTAAAATAGCTGGATTTTCTGCTCTTTATACTACTACTGCAAATAGTGGAAATTATCTGCAGTATTGTAGTACATTATAAAACAGCATGCAATAATAACTAATTGACTGTACATTTTAATTTGAATTAAAATTGTTAAATGCAGTTAAATGGATGCCACGGATGCCACCTAATTGTCACTTTATGCCAATGTCACCTTATTTATATAAAGCACAATAATTATTGCGACAATAAACCCCTCCCTACACTTTATTTCCAACTTCTTGATTATTTCCTTCACTTTTATTAAAATAAAAGATTTTCTGATGTGATTTTAAACTTAAAAAGGGAGAAAAATGTTTGTCAAAAGGAGGATTCGAGTCGATCACGTCAAAATGAGTACAACACATGTTAGTGTAAATAGCCACTGCTAACAAGGCGGGCTATTTGCACCTACTGCACGCATGTTTATTTTACATTAGATAGCAAGTGTACAGTTAGGTTTAATGAAGCTTCTACTGAAAAAGGTGAGTAAAAAAATTAAGTTTTCCTCAAAGCACCTCAAGTCACTGACACACTAATTAAAATTGCGCCACGCACCTGCGCCGGGTAGTCAAGCAGCCACTGGTCTCGTGGCTTGTCTTCATATGCTGCCACAGCCTCAGAGATCTCCTGGCGAACAGTGGAACGCATGGCCTTCTCCAGAGCATTCAGCCAACACTCAGCCTGTTGCATGATAGACAGACAGACTGTTTCTCAAACGCAGCATCTAAAGGTCAAATGTTATGTGTGTGTCATTGTGTCTCACCTGTCCCTCACACACACAGGGATGTGAGAAGGGCACATACTCTCCCTCTCTACTGTACATTCCTAAGGCAACAGGTGTTTTGGGATCCAACCCTCCATTATCTTCCTCATCTTTAAAGCTCAGATCAGCCAGATTGTCAAAGAGCTTCAGCAAGTGTCGAGTCACCTGTGCATTATTCATTCATACAAACGCATCATTTAAATGACAAACACACTTTTTTGTAACAGTTCTGTGCATTATAATTATTATAACAGCAACCTCTCTCGGCTGAGTTCCCTTAGAAACTATTTCCAGCAAGTCACTAGCCGAGACAAAGTAAAAGCGTGGAAATGTCAAACGCTTTGTTTCCAAATACTCAGCTAGAGCCTTCTCGCACACTGACAGTCTGCAACACACAGACGCATGCAAATATAATTCGTTTTAGAGTAATCCTTTATGGTGGAGTATTAAAGGGTGATCACACTGATTTGCAATAAATGAGAGTTTAACAATTACATTACCTTTGCTGAAGAGTCTCAAGTTGCTCCAAGAAGCCTGGCTGGTTAGTGACTTTTATCACATTATCAGTCTCCACGACAGTGGTCATTGAACCCTGAAACAACAACATTTGTTAAATTTATCTCCATGGCAATTATTTATCTCCCTGCATGTACTCTCTCTCAATACCTGGAAGTCCTGATGGATGCCCTGAAACTGCTCCGCAACATGGGCCAGCTGGTTCCGGATGTCCTCAGAGTTGGTGAAAATACTCTGGAGGTGAGCCCATGTGCGCTGAACCGCCAACCACGTGCCAATTACCAGATCAGCCACCACCAGCTTCCGCTGCCAGCCGCTCACCTCCACCATGAAATACTCCACATACTTACTCATGAGAATATTCTGCAACTGAACCTGAGAAACACACACAACTGAATTTAACGGAATTCTCCTGAACTGAGCCAAACTGATCTGATTTATGCTTGACTGAACTAAACTGATCGGAACTGAACCGAATCATAATCAAAATGATCTGAATGGAACTTAAAAGAAATGATCGAGCAAACTGAACTTATCTGAACTAGACTGATCTGAATTGATCACAGGCAAACTTAATTAGCCTGATCTGAACAGAACAAAATCAATGTATATTTATGCCAAACTGATTGGCACTGATTTCTGCTAAACACAGCTGACTGTAAGTTACCTGGTTGTCCTCCAGGGTTTCAATGAGGTTTTCATCAGCTTTAAGCAGAGGTGTTCCAGTACTTGTGTGTGTCTCATATGACAGAGACATCATGGACCACGTCTGCTTGATCTCACCCAGAATCTGCACACAACATTTCATCATGAACTAAACACGCCTCTGAGAGTTTCTCTTGAATGACGTCAATCTCCTTCCTGTACCTTCTCAATTCCCATTTCTTTGACTGCTTTGTCCACAATGTTCTTCACTTCCTCCTCCACACGGTGGAGCTGCAGCTCTAAGAGATCTCCAAGTGTGGTGTTTTCATCCATCACAAAACTTACCTACAAAAATAAAATGAAAATCCTCTATTACTTTAAATTAGCAGGTAATGTCAGGTTTTGTTTATGCTGTGCTGGTTTATGTTTGTTACCCCTGTTGTGCGCATGAGCTGTTGCCAGTGTCTTTCTCTGACAGCAGAGTTTTGAAGTTCGTTAACAGCTCTCAGTGATGTTAACAAATTCTTAACGATGGATTCCAGACCATTGTAGACATCCCACGCACGCACCTCTTTATCCAGAGTCTTCATCTCCTACACAAACATACAGACAATTCAATTCTATGATAGTTCATCACAAAGCAATAATAAACATACATTTAGAAAGCCACATTTTATTTATTGCGCCTGATATTTTTTATAAACTAATTACTACATTCCAATCGCATTTTGTGCCTATGGTGAACGTTGAAGAAAGACAGAATTTTAGTATTTAAACGTTACCTTAGCAAACCTTCTGAGCTCCATATCCATCTGTTCCACATTGATCTCCTTCCATGGAGTCTTAGTCCAGTCTGAGATGCTGGACTACATCACCCATCGTTCCCAAGAGAATGCAAATCAGAGGAGAATATTGAGACAATTTTAGAAAGACCAAAACTAACTTTCAATTATTTATTCTGTAGATCTTTTGTGATTACCTTAACAAACATAACCATATCCCAGACTGCTTTAACAAGGATAATGTCTGACCGACACTGTCGAAGTTGTTTGTAATCAGGGAAACTGACTTCGAACAGATCGGCTGTTTGTTGAAGCTTAGACATCTCATTCTCCAAACGAGCCACTGTACAATTCATCTACACACAAACACAGATAAAAGACATGCATACATGCACTTTTAAACAATGTAAGAATAAAATCTATTTAAAACTTACATGCTCACTCAGGCAAAAAAGAATGGTAAGAGCACCTTATCAATGAGTTTGTATGGCTCCTGCAGGCTGATGAAGAAGATGGACTCATTGCGGAACTGTTCCCTGAATTCATGCTGTTTAATCTAGAAAACAAACCTCAGGTGCTCAGCAACATCTTAACAACAGGATTAAATAAAATTAAGCAATACAGGAGACCTATATGGCCTGTATATGCACATATATGCACCTCAATTTTGCCTATATGTGGCATATATATTATCATATATGTGCATATATACTGCATATAGGTTTCATATATGCGCATATATCCTCATATAGGTTCTTTCCATGTGGCAAGCTTCAAAACTGGATTACTCATTGATGCAAGCTTAAACCCCGTATCATTCTGATGATTTTGCAATCTTTTCAACTTACAGTTTTTATTGATTTCAGGCCCTCACCTCAAATTGAACACACTTCCTGCGGATGACAGCAACTTCATTGGCCTGGAGAGGAGCAACCTCATGTTTTACTGTAAATGCCACCTTCTTGAGATTCTTCCATTTTTCTGGTAAGGACTATGAAACCACACAGGTATGTGAGGCGGCAGAGCGGATAGAAAAGTAGCAGAATCAGATGCATGTAAGTCAAGTTACCTCCAACAGTATGTAAACATTCTCAGGTAGCTGTTGGTTGTAGGTTTTGAGCAGGTTTGAGGTGGCTTTGAGGGGTTTGAAATGCTGCTCTGTGCTCAGCTGACGGTCTCTGATGGCCATCAGGTGACCCATGATGTCCACCAGTTTGCCATAATCCCCATCGGTTACAGTCCTCGCCAACCCAATCTCTGTATTCTCAATAAATGATCCCAGCTCTTTAACACTGAGACAGAGAAAGAAGTGATTAGTCACAGTCATGCTAAATGAATATAATTGTTTTACTTGAAACATTGCACTAGTTTGATTTATTGGGGAGATAAAGAGAATTTCAGTCATCTGTAGGGTAATGTCTGAGTAAATATTACCTGGCAATAACATGGTTCAGTAAGTGTTCCTTAAACATCCAGCTCCATTTCTTAATGATGTTCATCAGAGATATTTTGAAAGGTTTTATATCCACCTGAAACCAGCCACAGAATACTGTCTTCTCCTCTAACATGCACACCTTCTCGTACAGATCCTCAAACTCACTGATCTAAGGAGAAATCAGTGAGAGAGAGATGAAAAAAGCGAGAAATTATAATACATCCAGTGATCTTTACTTGTGTAATTTGTTGTGCAAAGAAAATTAGATATTAATGTCTGACATTAAAAAAAAGAAGGTAATTGTGAGATTAAATATATAAAGTCAAATTGTCATAAAGTTGCATTATTAAGATATATTCACTAAATCGTAAAGTCACAATTACTTATTTTTTATTCTGAGATGAAAATAGGCTTCTATTGTCAGTTGTCTATGTGATCCTAGACCACAAAACTAGTTTTAAGTCGCTGGGGTATATTTGAAGCAATAGCCAAAAATACAAATAAATTTTTATTTCATGCCAAAAATCATTAGGATATTAAGTAAAGATCATGTTCCACAAAGATATTTTTGTATATTTTGTTTTTATATATTTTTGATTAGTAATATGCACCCTCAGATTCCAGATTTTCAAATGGTTGTATGGCTGGTTTTGTGGTCCAGGGTCACCTTTATATTTTAATCCTAACCTGAAGACTGGCACTTACCTGTTCTCTAAAGTTCTGCAGTTTGGGAGGATACTTGGGCAGCTCATAATCTGCATAAAGCTCCACCTCCTCAGCAGAGAGGGCGTGTCCATACAGCAGAAACTGCCTCATGAACTCCCCCCTGTCTCCAGTCCAGAGATAACGATATGAATCGAAGGAATGTTGAAATTCTTTGACCTTAGCAATGGCCACACGTGCACGGTATCGCACCAGCTGAGCCAGCTCGACCAGCTCAGGTATCTGATCTATGTCCGACTGAACAATAACAGACACGGTCAGACATAAATCATGTCATAAAGAATATGTTTAAATCTGAACAGAAATCACCAGGTGGTTTATCAGGCTTTAGTGATAAAACTACTAATCGACAATGAATTGCTATATTTCCTAATTAACCATTAAACCATTAAACGAAAACAATCCTCCTACCTTGTAAGTCTCAGACTGTTTGTTCTTAGCCACTCTTTTTATCAAAGAAGCCATTTTAAAAATATCTGACACCATCTGGTCAATAATATCATAGAAGTTTCCCTTCTTGGAGAAGCTGAGTGAGGGGTGAAAGATCATGTCAGAGGCGAGGGTCAGCTGAACTTCAAAGAGGGGAGAAATATGGAGCGCTGGGTCTGTGTTCTCAACTAAGTACTGCAGGGAACATCGAACAGCACTGCAGAACCCAGTGAGAATGCTTCTGTCCACATGTTCTGTGTAGCACTGCCAAGTCTCAGAGTCCAAATCAGCACCAAGCAGCTCAGCATTCTCCTGAAGAGCAAAGAAAGAAATCAAGAATCCAGAAAATAAAGAATGAATGTATGAATGAAAGTGAATTTCAGGTGTTCATCTCCAGTGGGACTTTGCCACTTTGTTTTTATCATAAGTAGCCTGAATATAGACACAAGTAATCCATATGACTCCAGTCCATCCAAAAATCCATCAGTAAGGCATTTTACATCAAAATTCACTGACATATTTGTTTTTATGTATAAACCATGCTTGATCTGTTCATATGTCTGAGACAAGATGGCAATTGATGGACTGGAGTTGTTGGGATAACTTGTGGATTAGTGTGAAGTTGTTTGGACTCTCATTCTGACAGTACCCATTCACTTCCCTGCTTCAGAGTATTTAAGTTTGTCCATTTCAATGTGTTAAATCAAAATTAAATGTGCTGGACAAAAATGTAAGTTTGTCCCTCTCAGTGTGTGAAATCAAGCAGTCAAACCAACACCTGCACAAGCTCATGTATCTTCTCTCCTGTGTGAGCGATGAGAGCATATTGTCGCTTGAAGTTCTCCTCTACATCGGTGAGGTTGAGCAGATTGCTTCGTCGATTAGTCCTACGCGTAATGCAGGCAGAGTGACTGAAAACTCCCATCAGCCCCTGCAGTTTCTCCAAGTTAGCCTTGCTCTTCTGCACACGCTCCGACACACCACGTACCAGATCACATGTGCTACAAGCACACAAAGAGTACGTTAACATAAGCACCATCACATAGTAGACTTTTTGATTCACTAAGAACAGTATGTGAACAGGAACCACAATACCACTCAAAAAATAAATAAGCTTTCCATTGATGCATGGTTTGTTATGATAGGACAATATTTGGCTGAGATACAACCATTAATTTGGCTATTGCTACAAATACACCCCAGCAACTAAAGTTTTTTTTGCTCCAGGGTCACATACTGTATGAGTATTTTTCTGTTACCTCTTAATGTAGTCGAAAAGGTTTTCATCACTCCACAGCAGTTCCTTTAACGCTGGCTTTAAGGTACACCTCACATGCTCCAGCTCCGATTCTACCAAACGCAGTTCAACAGCCAGAATTGTGCTGTGTAGTTTATTATACCACTGAGTGATCTGGAACAGAGTGCTTGTGTACTAAACACACACATACAGAGAGAAAGAGAGAAACAAAAAAAGGTTTAAAGGAGGGAATAAACAAAGCTAATGTCTTGGCACGGTGCAACTTGTTACTCAAACACAAAGGCACAGATGGTCACACGCAGTCTCACCATGTGAAGCATTTCCCGTTTAGAGTACAGACTCATAGCAGCCTTGGGAATGCTGTGGTTCTTCAGAATTGTAAGATACTTCACTTCCCTCAAAACAGACGTCAACTAAAACATCAACATAATATAATAGTAAACACAGAGAAAGCAGAAGGGTTTACCACACATTTGAAGCAATCTAACCAAGTAACTGACTAGCTAACTAACAGAAAGAACAGAAAGAAAAGTTCAGGGAGACCAAAAATGCTTTTTTTTTATTAAGAGTTTAGTGACTCAGGATTAGCTTTAAGGTTTTTTTTTCACAGTTTCGCTATAAAAGCAATATTACACACACAGTCTTGCTATAATCTACTGTGTGTGTGTGTGTGTGTGTGTGTGTGATATTGCTTTTATAGTGAAACAGTGAAAAAAAACTAAGTTAATACTGAGTAATTCACATTGTGGAGGCAACACTGGCACTTATTTTGTGTATTCAACAAAAATAGTTTAAAAGAAAACTCGTTGCTATGGTGACTGCTTTAATGGACAGTTCAACCAAAAATGTCATCAGTTTAAAACCCACAAGACATTTGCTCATCTTTAACAACGAAAAGGCTAAATTATGTATTAAAAATATTAGGCAATTATATATTTAAAAAAGGGGGTCATTTCTCTTTGGAGAACTTTGGGTTACTTGTAGGATTTCTTTATGAACTTTTTGAATCATCAAAATTTTGGTGAAATTGCTTCCACTGAATGGACAAAAACCTCTCAGGTTAAAAAAAACTACATTTGTGTTTCAAAAATTAACAAAGTGAAGTTTTTGCAAATAAACTATTTCGAGTAGGAGCGCGGTCGATTAATCACAGCTGGCACCGCATCCCCTAATCAATCTCCTCATTACACCTGCCCA
>JAUMHR010000050.1:4053104-4064417 GCA_032361145.1 Enteromius fasciolatus
GGGGGCATGAAAGGACCGAGCCGGACGCCGAGCTCTAGCCCTAGCTAGGGTTCAAGCCTCTAGGGTTCGGTGTCCGCTGTCCTCCCGGCTCGCCCCCCGGACAGTATGCCACATATGCTAAACTTTATCCTTCTTGATTATGAGGAAGCGCGAACTCTTGAAATTGAAGATTAACATTTTTTTTTAAATGTTTTTTAAATTTAAGTTTTAAAATTTAGATTTTAAAAAAGTAAAACATACATATGGATGACATGCATTTAATATTTTAGAAAACTGATCATTTTACTTAATCCCTACTGCTAGGAAAGCTCAAATTAAATCTATGGCACTCAGGCTATAGTTAGCTCACTTAGCCAAATGTAACAATAATAGAAGTGAAAAGGAAATCTCCATTTATTTAGATAAATATGCGAGTTTGTGCATGGGTCTTACAGCTGGGTTGAAGTTCAAGCTGTACAGGCAGCTCTCCTTGTCCAATATCAGCAGTGGTTCATTCAAATGTGTGTGGCACACCTCATCCAATCCAACACTCCAATTAGCATAGACTTCCTCATCCATCTGATCCAGAACCTCCAATACACACTCACACACCTGCAACACCTGCTGTGCCTCAGGACTGTCTAATGGCCTAAAACACAGAATATGACATACATTGTCAAAAATGGAGAAGCAAATGTTTGTGCATTTGTGTGAGTCATATAATTGTGTTGAGGTGAGCTTGTTTACATATGTGTAAGCTGGCTTAGTTTACTACGATTTGACAGGATTCGTTCTCTGAGTTCTTGGGACCATTTGAGGTTACCAGCAACGGCTGGCATGTTTTTACCAAGGATGGGATAGCCATTCCTCATCTGCACCAAAACACAAACAACAGTACAAAAGTCAGAAAGTATGCTTTTATCCAAAGCGCCTTGCTAAAGGGCATATTCTGATAAAAAACAAGATGTTTATTTTGAGTAACTTAAATTTAAGAAGCAACTCTGTTGAAAAAAACAGCATATGCTTGTTAGGTATGTTCTGAAGCTGGGATGCTGGTTTAAGCTGGTTTAGCAAAGGACCAGCATAAACCAGCATAAACCAGCTCAAACCAGCGTCCCAGCTTCAAACCATAACCAGCATGCTGTTTTTTCTTAACTTGTTACTTTATTTTTGCTCTGCCAAGTGCCAATGGAAACCTTAAAAAAATAAATAAATAAAAAAAGTCAGAATTAATCATTACATCATAATGAAGAAGAGTTTTTGAATGAATCAGTTAATTTGAATGAATTATTCAGTGACTAATTCCAAGACAGTTGTTTATCGCCACCTGCTGGCCAAAAATAATAATACAACACTCTAACAGACCTAAAAACTAGTGATCAGAGCAGTGGTTTTCAAACTTGTTCCTGGGGACCCACAGCTCTGCACATTTTGTATTTCTCCCTAATTTAAACACCTGATCAGCTCAATAAAAAGTAGGGTTTCAAATTCTAGTTTCCAAAAAAAAAAACAGAAAATAAAGAAAACACAGTTTGTAAAGTTGCCAAAAAAAAAAAAAAAAAAAATCCCACAGATTCCTAGCAACTCTTCATAAATCCTCATTTGAAATCCCCTGCTTTATTCTGTAATTATTAGTCTCACAAACCTTCTCCCTCTGGGTGTCCAGGATGCGCTGACAGAGGTTGACCTCCTCCTGGAACATGACCAGAAGCTGAGTGTAGTTTGGAGCAAAAAGCTGGTGAACCCTCGGCCTCTCCAACAATGTACCAAACATCTGTAAGAGCTAAAAAAACACAGGCTTTCAATGTTAAAGGCTTGGAGACAGAAACACTGAATTTAATAATGACATTAATAAACCTTGTGTTCTGCTGACCATATGTGTGTGTGTGCACGATACCTTAAAAGCAGACTCTAGGCCTGGGGAGTGCTGGAAGGCCAAGTTTATCACTGTCCCCAGTCTCTGATCAAAGTCTCTGTTCTGTTCCATGAATCGATTATAGTCGCACACAAACTCCTAGAAAACACCGGGGAGAATGTGACTGTGCAGTATTTAAATGTTTATGAATGTGAGCACATACACTATGGTCAAATAAATTACTTTCCTTCCATTTTCTCACCAAAAAAGGTGACGTATGTATTATGTGTAAATTATATTTTAAATATATAAAATAGAAAACTGGTATTTAACATAATAAGATTTCATAATATTACTGCTTTTACCCTATTTTACTGATCATAAGGTACTATTGTGGTTTAATAAAATCTAGGTGATGTATATTTATGCAAATATGGTAAAACCTTGTTGTTGTAGTCGAGTGGGTCATATTTGCTCTCTCTGAGAGTTCTCCAGCTGTCCAGGAACTCATCATTCATGCTGTACACCATATCACTGAGAATCTTCCCTCGAGAGCCTCCCAGCTCAATCCGTTCCAGTTTTAGAAAGTCCAGAGCTGAGGCAAACAACTCCTTAAACAGACACACGGATTGGACAGATTATTAGCAAAATGCTTCATAAACTTGTTACATTTTTATAAAATGGTTTAAAGGGCAAAATACTGATTTTTACACCAAATCTAAAATAACCAATGACCTACAATGTATGCCCTAAAAAAAAAAAGAAAAGAAAAAGCAAATGACTGAAACCAAGTCTAATAATTTTGATCAAACATCCAACAACATACAGTATCATCACAAAACAACATTTCAGACTCAGTGTGAAGTAGCCAGTATATGTGTTTCATTTTACAATCTGAAATCAAAATGTTTGAATTTGTAACGAAAAGGCCTATAAAGCCAAGTTCAAGGCTGAAAATACTAAATGATACACTGTTTTCAGCGGGGTTGGATTTGTGTGCACACACCTCAATCATGCGCAGTCTGTCCATTATGCAATCAATGCGGTGAAACACAAGCTCAGAGGGAAAGTCCCAGGGTTTAACTGTAAGTCCTGGACGGTTGTAGGGCCCAGTGGGTATCAGTTTGTCTCTGTGCTGCTGAAAACTGCGCTTGAATGCCCAAAACACCTGAATGGCCCTCCGAACTCGGTCCATACCTTCCTCTAATTCCATTTTGAATAGTTCCTCAGGAATTAGATACACCGAGGCCTGTAGAACCAGATGCACTTGCACACATTATACAAACAATATGCAATCTATTTGATAATTTAATATATATAATTCAAACAACTACACTAGCACACCTTGTCAATGAGTAGGTTGCAGAACTCTGTGAGCAGTGTGACGATGCGAGGTGGGCGGCAGTAGAAGTGAGAGTGTGTCCAGATGAGAGCGAGTGTGTGAAAGAGAGCTGGGATCTGAGGCTCCAGATCACTGAAGCTCCGCTCCTCAAATGCAGCTATGGGCCGCCGTAAGGTTCTCAAGTGCAGGTCTATGTCTTCTGCCTCCATCACCGCTGGAAAATCATTGAGTCGATAGTACATTTCTTGCATGTAAAACCTACATTGAACCTACAATCTTGAACTGAGCTACTTTACTTAACTACAAAATTTTTACTTAAATATTTTTACTTAAAATCTTTTACTAATATAACAAATGTAATGCAGTTTACTTCAAAATCATGTCAGAATGAGAGCGTGTGTCCACATTTCAGATGTGATTACCGTGGTTTACTTTTTGAATAATGTCATAAAATGAAGCATAGTAACTGCTCTTGATCCTCTGCAAAATTTCCAGCACCTGATCAACTTTTGGGTTCTGCAGCTGCACAAAGAATGTTGGATTTAGTTTAAATTCATTAAATTTGAACATTAAAATTCACACACATTTATTTTTTAACCTAATCAAAAAACAATTCCCGTTTTATTAATTAATTGGAATGCTCAATGAAAAAACATTATTTTTGAAAATTCTATAAAATATACATAACCTGAATACCTGATTTAAAAAAATGATTTCAGTATATGTGTATGAAAATGTTATATATGTAAAAAAAGCATACTGAAATCTATTTAATTTCCACCTGCTTTTGGATTCCTAACAAGTTTTCTTTCTGTTTAGTCCAGAAAATAAGCTCCACTGTGGGGCCTGGGTGGTCCCCCTGGAGCAGGAGCTTAGATGAGTCCCGCTGAAGCACAGAGCCCATCAGACGACACCACTGAATCACCATGGTCTCAATGGAGTACAATAACGCCCTGTCAATCAGACAGGTGTCCGAGCTACACACACACACACACAAATGTTACATGATATCACAAGGTTGGTAAATGTTTGATCAAATGATGATTGATTGATTAAGCGATTGACACACAGTGAACATGTTCATACCTGAGCTGGTGCTCATTTTTTCTCTCCACACACAGCGGCAGGGGCAGTAGCGTTCGACCCTGAGCTCGCCCTCTCAGTGTGACTGCTTCACTGAGCAGATGCTCAAGGTGTCTACAAATGTCCTGACCGACCACCCGGGGCCAAGCGGACTGATTCAGGGCACTGCCCAGCACTGTGACCAACACCTAGAAACATATGTTTGTTTGTTTGTTTGTTTTTTTGTTCAGGGTGCCCTACCTTTAATGTTTTTTTACTAAGCAAAAATATTTAAAATGATTTTTGTTCATTGAAATAAAGCTGAAATACATCGAAAATCTTGAGGGTAAAAAATACATTTAAAAAATGAACCTTAAAAATGTTACAGAAATTACTAAAATTAAAACGGAAAAACTTAAATAAATAGAACAAAAAGCACATAAATTTACTAAAAAGTAATAAGATGGAAAGTGAAACTTAATAATGAAAATATCATTATTTTAAAAATTAATCAAATTAATCTTAAGATCAGTAATGTTAGGTAAGTACAAAATCAAACATTTAACAGACAGTTCTATGTTGCAAAAAACAGACAATATAAATGAAATGCAGTGTATAATATAATATAATATAATAATAATTTCCCGTTCTGTTCTAAAAGCTCCTAAAAGACCAACATGAACCGACCCTAAATCTAATGCTAAAGTGCTACATTATTTCATTCAGGCTACTTTTAAATAGATACATAGATGTAAATTCTAGTATCGCTTAGCCTTTTTAGTTGTGTTTACCTGAGAGATGAGCACAGGAGCGTGGTCCATGGGTTGTGCCGCAACCTCTCCGAACCAGAGCTGGGTCCTAAAGGTGGTATTAGAGATGACGCCCTTCGTTTTTTTAAAGACACACAAAAGCTTGGTCCACCAGGAAGACGAGCTCTTTGGGGAGGAAAAGACGGGCGTAGTGCTTTCAGAAGCGAAAGCACTCGAAACAAGTGATGACTTATTTCGAAAACCAAAAGCCAATCAGTGCACTGAACATGAGAGACACTTGCAGAAGAAATGGCATCCTAAAGCCACACTGCACAAAGTGAGAGAGACCGAATTTTCTGTAGTGCGTATGAGTGTGTTTGCTATACTCACCTGTTCATCTCCTGCATGAAGAGTTCCTCCTGGTCCCACAAACAAAATGAGATACTCTCGGCAGCCCTCTTCAAAGAAATCAAGCAAAGCCCTCTGGTTCTCCTCCAATCCAATAAAACGGTTCCATTTGTCCGTTTTGAGTCGTAGAATGGTGAAGGCCTGTTCCCTGAGGAAGTCCACACGCTCATCAGAGATGGCACTCATCTTCACCTGCTCCATAGGAACTCACACGCCAGCCTCAGCCGGCCTGAGAAACAGAAAGGTAGAGGAAAACAACTCAAGCCATCTAGTCCAGAGGTAAACTGTCCATTTATATATACGGGGGTATTAGACCTCTCACCTTCTGCCAAGTTCCTCAGCCTCCTGTATTTTTTATCAGTGTCTATCAGGATCGATGGGTTTATATGGTCTCATCCACCGGGTCGTTCTTTGCCTTCTTCTTCAGTGGGGAATAGAAACTGAACTCCTCCTGTAGAGTCAGGTTCCTACGGCAACAGGGTCAATGGCTTTTGTGTATCTGCTCCCACGTTGTGTGAGAGAAGCACACACCTGGTGCCAATGAAACCTGAGTGTGCATTGGAAAAGACAGCAAGAGTATCAGGCACATAGACACTGTATAACCTGATACCCTCACATTTTAAGATGATCTGATGCACCATCTTTTGTGTAATATGTGTATATTAAAATCAATTTAAAGATCTGAAGGACATTCAGAAGAGAAAATAAAATAAAAGCAACGCAAAACTACAGCAGACTGTGACCCTCAAACACTTAAAGAGAAGGACACTGCCCTCTATTGATGCCAAAGTTTATGCCCATAGTGGACCATCATGACTCATAAAAAATACTTAATGTATAATAATAATAATCAAAATAATAATAATACAACAGCTTGTGGGAAGTTCATCATCATTAAAAAAAACACCACCGTATGCCACCGACAACACAAACAGCGAGAAAAACCGTGGCAGCTGCCAGGAGGAGGGTGAGAAGGCGTCCTTCTCTGGGCCTTTTACATTCATTGATGGTCAGAAAATCAAGCCTTTATAAACTTTAATTAAATTCGTTTAGTGATGACAAGTGTGTTTGCGAGAATTTAAGGAAACTGCTATAATCTCTTGTTTTTGTTAATGCTCTTTAGTACTCTTTTTGTGTCACGTGAATACATGACTGATCACCTTCTACCCTGTTTAAGGAAGTTTAAGCCAACTTCTTAGCCAAAGGACTTTTCCGTTTTCCAGCCATTCAGCTGTTTTTAAGAATCATTTTTATCTGAAGTGGGTAGATGGATCATTATAGTATGTAAAATTGAAAACGTGGTGTTTATTTTATGTAATGTTCACGGGCACAATTCACGGAATGCCAACGTGTCCACGTTCAAAGAGTTGGCAGCAAAGCTCATTAGCATAATAAAACGGTTTTTTTTATGCTTATTTGATTATAGCTGGAGATTTTGATGAAACGCCAGACGACATACAAGATAGATTTCCTTCAAGAATTTCTTCTAATACATATGGTATCATTGCTGTATGGTTGTGTGAGAAGTTTTCGGTTGTAGATGCTTGGCGTTTCTTTATTAGTGGTTGTAGTGCCTTTACTTGGTGCAACAAATCTGGGTCCCTTAAGGCTAGAATTGATATTTTTCTTATTTCTCATGCTATTTTGAAAGATGTTGTTTCTGTTAACCATCAGTTTGCCCCATTTACTGATCATATGTTAATCTGTTTGGACCTTAAACAATATAGGAAGCCAAGTAGCTAGTACAAGAGGTTACAAATGTAATAACTGTCTTCTGGAAGATGTTCCTTTCAATGATTGTTACTCATCTTGCTAAAGGACTAATTTCTTTAATCCCAAAATCAGATAAACATACACTTTTAATTTTAAAACTGGAGACCAATGTCATTGTTACGTGTTGATTATAAATTACTTGCTTTGATACTGGCAACACGTTTAAAATCTGGTCTTAATTGGCAAAACACAAAATGGGTTTATGAAAAATAGACAGATTAGTTCCAATATAAGACTTGGGCTTGATCTCATTAACTATTAAGAGTATATTGATTCAGCTTCTGTTATAATGTTTTTGGATTTTTATAAAGCATTTGATTCATTAGAGTACCAATTTTTGTTTAAATGTCTTAATATTTTTGATTTTGGAGATAAATTTATTAACATGAATTTATTAACATAAGAATGCTTTATAATGAAATCAACGCTTCAGTTTTGGTTAGTTTACAAACTAAACTTTTAATTGTGACACAGGAGTTTGAGCACAAGGTTGACCCATTTCCCTGTTCTTTTTCTTTTGGCTGTTGAACTGTTATCACTTAAGATTTTGTAAAATCCCACTTTGAAAGGTATTTCTGTGTTTGATTGATTGATTGAATGATTGATTGTCAGATCCCTTTAAATATCTCTATTATTCAATCTTTTTCTGTAGCTTCAGGCTTATATTTAAATTTGTTGAAGTGCGAGTTGTTATTTCTCTATGATACCCAACAATAATCATACGTCATATACCAGTTAAAGACTGTGTAAACTACCTGGGGATTTTCCTTACTAAAGATAGACTGTCTCATCAATATCTCCATTTCTTTTCCTAAAATAAAGAAAACGAAACTATTTTTTAATTCTTGGCTTCAACGAGATCTATCCATCTATGGCAGAGTTCTTTTATCTAAAGCAGAAGGATTGTCCTGCTGTGTCTATACCCTTCTTTGTTCCTATTTATTAGTGATAAAATTGCTGATGACATAAATAAGATGCTGCTGAATCTTATTTGGAAGAATAAGTTTCATAAAATTAAGAGATCTGTTTTGTCTAACAGGCATTTTGAGGGTGGATTGGCAATTTGTCAGTTCTTTCAGAATAACTTGATTAAAAAACCTCTCACTCTCTCATTTTCACCAACAAGCTTTACTTGCTTGGAAATTGTGTTACGTGCACAACTTCCACAAAGAAATTCTTTGGAATAATTCATGCTTTTTGTGTATTATTATTTTAATTCGTGGAAAATCTTTTATTGATAAGTGGTATGGCAGAGGTATTGTTTTTGTTTTGGATTTATTTAAAGATGATGGCACTATACTGAAGTATGAAGAATTTATGTTTAATTTTCCTTTGCAAGCTAGATCTTTCAATTCTGTTATCAAATGTTAATTTCCAAGTTATTTGCATTTATTTTAAACATACCTATGCTTTAATTAGAAGAAAACAGTTTTGAACTTTTATTGGATTTATCCCACTTTTATTGGATGTGGTCTGCTTTCTTGATAAAAATTTTACATTATTCAGTATACACATCCCCTAGATGTAAATTGTATATAATAATTGGAAGAGAGCATGGTTACTTCCTGAACTGTTTTGCATCTCTAATAAAATAAGAGAGGTACATTTTAAGTTTTGAATAATGTTGTTTATCCAACAAACTCCCAGGTTGCCTCTTTTTTTGATCTCTCTAACTTATGTGTATTCTGCAAAGTTGAAGAACAAACTATACTTTATTATTGTGATGAGGTTATATTGCTTTGGGAGAACTTAAGTTGTTATTTATCATCTTTTATAATGTATATGTAAAAGACCATAATATTGATCTTATTGTCAACTTTTTTTAATTCTGTATTGTAAATTCTTTATTCATAAGTACAAATTTCTCAATATGTTACCCAGATTTGTTTCTTGGAGAGAATTTTTTAAACATTGATAATAACAAGAATAACAAGCTTATTAAGGCTTATGACAATATTTTTCTTACTTAATTATTGTTGTTGTTGTATTTTTATTCATGTTTATTTCATGTTATTTTCTTTGCTTTGCAATAAAAAAAGAAAAAGAAACTGCTGTAATAGCCAAATTGTATTAACAAGTGTATGTTAACTCGTTTAATCCCAAATTTTTCCCAGACATGAAAATATCCAAATGATGCTTCGTTAGCAACCCTTTGAAATAATCTATAATTATTTTTGGAAATTTTTTGGGCAAAGTGTGTGAAAAAAATGTGTTTTATTCTTGGTCACAATTGTGGGAAAAAATGACAAATGAAATTTTGTTGCTTTGATAATTAATTTTTATGTATCTTAGCACAGCTATTTTAAACATGCATAAACAACTTGCACATTGCACATTGATAGGAACAGTGAGATCAAATAAATAAATAAAATTGAATAGAAACTGCCATTGGATTTGTATTGTCTAAATTCCCACCGGTCACTATTGTGACCATCAATATTTTTTCCTCTCTATGACCACACTCAACAAAAAAAATATATGTGAATTCATATATTAATACTAGACACCCTAAAGATAATATGAAACAAAAATCTATGTCATATCTTTATGTTAACATACTTTACTAGCCCTTCGTTTTGGAGCTTTGCTGCAGTTATCATTTTCTCATTTTCTAAACTTCACATATTTAATTTAAACCCTTTATTTCCAAAACCCTTTTCCATATTTGCAGGAAGTGCACTAAAACAAGTCAGTAAGGTTTTAAGAGCTTTATAAATGAAAACAAAATTTATTTTTATAAAATATAAAAAAATTATATAAAATTTATATTTCTGTGGTATTAAATGAGTTAACTCAAATTTTATGTAACATTATTATTTTACACAAATATATATATATATATATATACATATATATTAGAAATATAACTGGATTTGCTGACTAAATCAATGCAATATAAGGTCAGGTGACAAGAACAAAGAAAACCTTATTGTCCCATAATGCCTGCTGTTTGACTTAATAAAGTGGGCAGTATTGAGCAAAGAGTAAGCTAGTAGTATTCCATTTCAAAGCCTATTAAAGAATACCACAAAGTATGTCCTGTATACAGCCTACTGTGTTATAAACAGTATGCACACAATGACAAATGCTTCAAACAGCTGTATGCTTCATCAACTTTTAATTCAGAGAACGGGGTCCAGATATCAGAAATAAAAACAATTATTTTGCATGTAATCATTAATTTCATAAAAATGTGACAAAAATTACTTCTGGGATTTTTTAAATCAGACCTTAAATGTACGATAAAGTTGAACACATTGCATTGTGGGAAACAATGCATATATCCACCACAGTTTGCATTGAAGTTTCTGCAAAATAAGGCATCCAGGCATTCTGTCACCCACACACTGTGCACAGTATACATACTATAAACAAATGGAATCGTTGTATGGCAGTGTGCTATTTCTTATAGCCAGTATTATGAGGTATTTGGGCATAGGTTTAATTTTCCTCATTCAGTTCATACATACTCCAGAAATTTGAAGCATTTAGAAACAAACCTTTAGTTATGAAGAGTCATAGGAAGGTTTCCAACTTTAATTATGTTGCATTTGGAAAAAAAAAAAAAATTGTACAAAAGTAACATCAAATTTTACACATTTTAAAAAGTAATCAAAACGAGGAGTCTTTGATACAACAGAATCAGTATTAGACTACATAAATTGTGGCTATAAACAGCTTGGGGCTGAAGAAAACAAAAAGAAATGGAAGATACATTATGAATGTTACAGGGATTATCTGGAGAGCAATAAGAGCAACGATACAAGAAAAAGAAAGTTTATTACACGATTGTTTTACTCTGCCACCTGATGTCTTGTTCGAGTTGCATGTGGGCAGCAGAACAATGAAATCAGAAGATCCTCAACAAGATCCAGAGAACATGTGACAGAGAGCGCAGAGACCACTAACATGACATCAAATAAAAATAAAAGCAAGAGTGAAGACACATTTGGACGAAGGCCAGCAGAGAGGGAGGAGGATAAAAATGGACAGATAATGAGTAATTCTCCCTCACAGCAGACTGTGTCCTTCTCCTGCTGTCATTCTCACAGTCTCACTGTAATCACTCACACACACACATCCTGGCTTTCTGTGTACCATGACGTCCATTACACAATCACACTCTCTTAATGATCGTCCCCTGA
>JAUMHR010000050.1:4064517-4086013 GCA_032361145.1 Enteromius fasciolatus
CACACACACACATCCTGGCTTTCTGTGTACCATGACGTCCATTACACAATCACACTCTCTTAATGATCGTCCCCTGACATATACATGAGCAAAAGTAAAAACACATGCAACTCCAGCATTTTATACTACAGATTATGATACAAAATAAGGCATTTCCGTGTATGTACTTGTGTATGCGAGCAAGTTCATGAGCATGTAGATGCTTTTGTGTTTGTGTGTGTGTCTCAGTAGAAACTGGAACCACATTTAACGTCATTTTTTGCCTTGTTTGTACAAAAGACTGCTATTGAACATAAATGGATAAGTCATTTTTAAAATATATATATTTATAATATATATATATATATTTTTATCATATATATAAAAATTGATAGTGAAAAGCAGACGAGCTGTGAAAGTGGGCATGATTTTGGTCACTCCATGACCTCGCTAGCAGACACAGTGACCAACTGGAGCGGGAGGTCGGAGTTTGAAAGAAGGTCCTGGGTGCCAGCCTGTTGCAGATTGGTGAGGATGAGAGTGGCTCCACCTCCCGTGATGATGGTTTCTGAGGGGGCAGCAGCTTCTGTCTGACCTGCCCCAGTGTTGGAGTTTAGCCCTTTTTTGTTCTGGTGAGTTTTAATGTGTTTGGCCAAATGGTCGCTGCGCATGAAACGTTTCGAGCACTCTGGGCACACAAACTTCTTCTCTCCTGAAAAACAAAAGTTTAAAATCAACAAAACAATCAAAACAAACTGATAAAGTGTTAGATCATTGTGTATAATGGGTGCAGATGAAATCTGATTCTAGATCCTGATCTCATTCAGTGTGCCCATACCTGTGTGTGTTCTGCGGTGACGCTGGAGTTCGTCGCTGCGGGTAAATCTCTTGCCACAGT
Source organism: Enteromius fasciolatus (assembly GCA_032361145.1). Taxonomy (NCBI): domain Eukaryota; kingdom Metazoa; phylum Chordata; class Actinopteri; order Cypriniformes; family Cyprinidae; genus Enteromius; species Enteromius fasciolatus. The sequence goes on from JAUMHR010000050.1 coordinate 4,065,395, forward strand.
AACTCCACGAGCAAATGAAGGGTCTCTCTCCTGAATGCCAGCGCAGGTGTGCTCGGAGGTGAGACGTCTTACCGTAGACCTTACCGCACCCTGGGATATGGCAAATGTGTTGTTTCTTCTTTCCCATACTTGAACCTCTGAAATTACACACAGTTTCAAAACAGTGTTACAAAAAAAATATATATTATTTAGCTGTTGGAACTGGATTGGATTACCTTCCACCAGCTTCTTTGCAGTTGGGGCAAGTACAGGCTACTCTACGTAGTCTCTTTCCCTCTAGGCCTGTCCCCTCCTTATCCTCCTCAACCAACCGCACACGCAGATGTGACAAATCACTGGTGTTCAGGGTGGAATTTGGCCAATCATCAGACTCTGGCTCTTCTTTAATTTGAATATCTGCAAAAACATAAAGGAAATTGTTTAAAACTGATTTCAAGAAAATTAAGAATGTCACCAAAATAAAACAGCTACACAATATATTTAAAAAAGTATTCAGGATTAATTTAATGAATTTAGCCTTTCTATTTAAATGGGCTTCCCACAACTTCAACCTACGAATTCCCATGACTTTAAGTCGTTAATTACATAAGGCATTTAAAAAGTTTCATAAACACAGTTGCATTCACAAAAAGCTCTTTTATCTTTTAAGATGAGCATAAATATTTGTATCAACTAACAATTACATTTAAATTCATATTTTATGAACTCTTATTTTTTTAAGCATATCTGTAAATATGAAGTATGTTTTTGCACACCTGAGTGGCTTTCCATGTTCTCGTCTTGCTGGTACTGACCAACAGAATTGACTGTGACTGTCTGAAGGTTCGGGATCTGTCCCATTGAGCTGAGGGTCTGCACAGGGGCAAGGGTAATTTGGGGGGTTGAGACCCCACTAGCAGCTGGCAGCTGTAGATTCTGCAGGTTCTGAACCCCTTGAACTTGGAAGGTCTGCCACTGGATCTGGCCGGTGGGAGAGACGGTTTGGGCTTGGATCAGAAACGTCCCAGCATTCAACAGCTGCACGCTTTGTAGTGTCTGCGCCACTCCATCCGCCGTCTGTGCTGGTAAGAGCTGTACCACCGGTTCACCACCAGTGTGGTTCTGCTGGATGTAAGACAGCTCATGCTGCCCGGCTGATACAGCAGTGGCTTGGGTGAGAACACCAGTCCCATCTATCGTCTCAGGGAGCGATGTCGATGTGGAAGATGTGGTGGTTGGCACAAAGGCATTAGCGTTAGCATCGTTGGCATTAAGTGGCTCTGTGCATTTGCCGTCACCCTGGTTATCACTTGTTGAGGTGGTGGGACCAGTCATGATGAGCTGGCCATCCGCAGTAACGCTTGTTGCTATAGTCTGAGCACCAGCCAACCCCAAAGACTCGAGATCCATGTTACTCAAGCTGTTTATCGGCACTAATGTGATGTTGCCCGGCAGCCCCATTGGTACATTAGCAACAACCTGGCCCTGTGCGCCAAACCCTGAGCCAGCCAGCGAGACGGTGGGAATCTGCTGCACGTGCCCACTTTGACTCAGCAGGCCCTGGAGGTCATTAGCATTGGTGGCTGTAGCAATGCTCTGCGTCCCATCTGGAAGGATAGTAATGTCAGTACCCAGCGTGCTTCCGTCTACAGTGGGTGCAGCATAGCTTAGTGATGCCCCGTCCGCCCCCTGCAGCTGAGGGATGACCTGGTACTGCACCCCATTGGCACCGGTGCCATCTACCCCCGCAGTCACGAAAATGGGCTGGGTCTGCCCTGCCATAGTCTGTAGTGGGACCACATATTGCCCGTTGCTGCCCAGAAGTCCTCCGCTGGGTACCTGCACTACCGCTGGCTCGTCTTTCACTGAGCTCACAGGCGTTAGAACCTCCCAGCGATCAGAGGAGCCCGTCAACTGGATGGCCGTGAGGTCTGTGGTTTGCTGTGAGGTGGAGATGTTACTATTATATTAGCACAAGTGACAAATTTTACTATACACAAAGGACTGTTCACACCAAAAACGATAACCATATTAGCATTCACACCAATAGATGATAACGTTGATTTTTAACAAGTGCTGCAATTAGCTTTTATGCTTTAGTAGAGTCCAGTAAATTCTGATCAGCTATGAAGACATTGAGAGCCCATCAGCTGGGAAAACTCTTAAAGTGATTCAAATTGGGTTGTTCCTCTGCGTCATTAACATTACCGCTGTAAACTTCCCCATATTCACAGAAAAATTAAAAATATTACAGAAATAAGTTGTCTTTGGTGTCAACAGGCCTGAACAAAGATTTTAAAAACAACTAAATTTAAGACACTATCGAGTAGAAAACTATTATTTTAAAATAGTTAAAAATCATTCAAGCAAGCATCGGACCTCAAGGACAAAGCTTTTAACAAATAACTATAGCATGAGAAGTAGCAACAGATCTTTTCTTAACATTCATCTGAGTGTAATATATTATTGAAAAAAAAATTTTAATGACAGAGACTTAGTTCTATGCACTGTTGTTTAGTTGAGTTTTGGTCAGCAAACAAACAAACAAAAAAAGCAGCCAAAGGAGAGCTTGCAGGGTAGTGTTTTGGGGAACTGCACAGAGAGGTTTGGTGCTTTCACCGGAATATCCAGTAATTATTAGTTCATAAGACAGTACAAGGTCAAAGCATTACATTTATGCAAAACAACAAACTTGTAATTCATAAATTACTCACGTATTAATTGTGCACAATCTTGAACACAAATTTTGAAAACGGATAAGGGGAATTTTCATTGAATGCTGCTTCAATCTTAAAGAGATGTTATTCAAGATTTTAGCTATGTTGTCTTTTTAACATCGAACATTAACATCTGCCAAAAAATACTAAATGACCTATATTACTTCAAAAGCTGAAAGCAAAATGACAAAAGGTGACAAAGAGCTTCTGTTGCCAGGTCTGTACACGCAACCGCTCCAGGGGGAATGGTGGAGCTGTGGAGGATATGTGACAGCCTGGGCAGGGGTGGAGGCTTCTCCCGGTGGAGGGGTCCTCCCCTATCGTGGGGGTGACCCGGGATCACCGCAGGTAAAGCGGGCAAGGCGACGGTGGCGAGTCTGTCCGACCCACAATGGGCGGGTTTAAAAGGGTAAGAAAGTGGGTGGCCGTACAAAGCGAAGCCTCACAGGAAGTGTTCGACTTTTCCCCTATTTTTAAAACGTGTGAACTTCACCAAAACACCACAACACCCCGCAAGACAGCGACGGGGAAGCGACAAACCAACAGGGGGATTCCATACCTGGTCCTGGGCGCCGCTGGCCGGCTGCAGAAAGTCGCTCTGACTGCTGTCCACGTCCAAGGCAGCCATTTCCTGCTGTTTCGCTGGCTGTTCTGGGGCTACGGAGACACAGCGAGAGAAAAAACTCAAAACAAATTCATGCTCAACGAACTCCCACCTCGAAAAGGCGGAGATTAGCCGCCAAACCGCCTGGAATTTAAACGAATCAGGCGGTTCTTTCTGCTTTCGCGTTGCCTGAGCAACAGTCTTTTCGAATGTTTACTTTGTTAAAGTGAGGCTAGCTGGCTAACGGTTAGCGTGGCTGCTGAGAAAGATTAAACACTGAGCTAGCTCGCTTTGCTAATGGCTCTCCAAACTCACCGGCGGTGCTGTGCTTCGATCGGGCTAAGTGTTACGTACCAGTCATAGCGTGAAAAGGTAAAAAATCGGAGGTTTATCTGTTCATTTAAACTCCCAACATGATTGTTTTAATCAAAGGCGGGCTGTGATCGGAGATTCGGGTCGATTTTTTTCTTATTTTTGATTGACGGTGCGGGAAACACAAAAGGTGGGGCTTCGGAGATTACCAGTGAAATTTTCGTCACGTAAACGGAAGAACCGCCTTTCTTCTACGACGCGATTGGCTGCGTGATTCGACCCCCCGAAAGCGGAGTGGTCAAAGTCGTACGTCTGTCAATTTCCAATTGAGAGTTTCCTGTTTGTTGTTCACTAGTTCGCATATGCAGAGAGTCTTTGGAAATGTAGCTGGAATCGTTCACGTATGGCAGGAAGTTAGTTAACGTTACAACTTCGGTGGCCATTACACTACTAGACGTATTGTGAAACATTTAGTGCAATATGCACAACGTTACTACACTGTTGTACATTCAATTTAAAACGTTCCACGAAATATATTTTATTTTTCACACAGTGCGAAGATTAGATTAAGACGTTTGCTATGTATGTAAATTAACTAGTTTCGTTTTGAGCCAAAGTGTAGCCCTGTTAGGTATCGCTTGCCCGAGTTTACGTGTCGGTTTAACCACCTGGGTAAACAGCGCTTCGAGGAAACAGCTGTGACACCGGATGTCCTTAGGGGCCAACTGTATCATAATAATCTACTGCCTCTTACAGCTCATCTCTTATTTGTCCTTTACACATTAATATCACAAATTGCAACATTTGAGTGGCTGTTTTGAAAAATTTTAAAATACAGCCACGTCTGGGAAAAGACTCTCTCAAAAATGTTTTACTTGAGTTTTTAACGTTTTGTTAAAGTCTGTTTCAGCCTCTTCCACTGTCTTGGAATATATAATCTAAATCAAGTTACTATATTTGTTAATATACAACACATACATTGTATATTACAAAAACCCTCTATGGCTCATAACTAACTATTTAATATATATATATATACAAGCCACATTTAAAGTAGCTAGTAACTAGTCAGAAACATACAGATCCACACAGAATTAAGGCTACATAAATGTACAATTATTTTTACCAATGAAAAGAATATGTGGAACATAAATACTAACCGCTTTAAAAAATAGTTAACTAGTTTGGGGCATTTATGTTTTAAAATAAAATAAAACTGTTACCAGAAGTCTTTGTCTTCCAGTCAAATCCAAATCTCAAATCTATCTACCTACATCTAACACATCACAATAAAGATTAAAACACCCTCAATGCAATCAAAAACAAGTTGATAAAGTAGAAAACGATAAAACACACTTTCAGCCTTTGGTTCAACTTTCCAGCCGCGCTGCTTCAAGTTTCGGATGGTTTGGCATTCTCCATCTCTGGTGTTGGGCTCCTCTGTCTGGCATCCCATTTCACGACTTGTCTTGGGCTGACAGCATAGAGATTCATTTTAAACATGTATAGTTTTAAAAGCATAAGACAAACAAATAAAATTAATATGATATACAGAGTAGGTGGCGAATTATAAGCACAATTTGCCCTTTAAAGCAATGCGATAAGCTAATCATGGGTCATTAAATTAATTCATAACAGCATTTATCTTACATTGTCTTAAACTAGTTCTATGGACAAAACAGAGCCCATGTTCACAACAGCAGTCAACCATAATAAATACTATTTTTAGAGTATACATGTGACCTATATGAAAATATTTTGGAATATGCATGGATGAGATATATTTGGCAAAAAAGCAGTGCACAGACCAAATGAATCCACATCAATTAGGAATCAAATATAGTTTGTGAACAGACAATCAACATCATTAACCAGCCCTAGACCTCGTATAATTTATAGTGCTGTCAAATGATTAATTGCATCCAAAATAAAGGTTTTTGTTTACATAATATACGTGTGTGTACTGTGCATATTTATTATGTAAATTACAGTTATTTATTGGTAATGTAAATAAAGGATTAATGAACTGATATATTTTTCAGGGGGAAATATTTATACAAATTGACTAATCAAAAAAATCTATACATAAATCATTACAAAAAAACATCCCTAATTTTATTATAATTTATAAGTAGTATGCCATTTTTATCCAGTGTTTGACTCACTCTTTGAAACACTTTGAGAGGCCTGTTGCACTCAAGACCTGAAAGTGCCCATTGCTATGATTGGGTAGCAGATTTGAGTGAATATATGAATATATATTGTCATTTTGGTTAAAAACTCAGTGATGATGATGATAAGCACATAATAAATGAAAAACAATAGTGAAAAATTGTCAAAACAGTTACTCACACTTGTGTGTTGCGACATTACTGTCGGATCCAATATAGTCGGTACTGCATCATTTTTTATTTTCAGTCTCTCTGAAAAGCCTGCATCAAACTGGGACTTGTTTAAAAATGAATCCGCAGTAAAATGAAGTGAACAAATAAACAGTGTCTTGTTGACGTGATCTGGAACCGCATCCAAAATAAAATTCATCCATTCTTTCCTAATGTTAGGATCACAAGGAAGGCAATGCAAAGACTGTGTTTTCCCACAGCTTGGCACTGCACAACGTCTTGCTATCCTCGGAGGCATCTCTATTGTTTTGTTGCTTGAGTAATCCTTTTTCCAATTAAAGCATTACCTGAAGAGAAAAAACAAAACAAAAAACGAGAACAGCCATTTTACACTGGTTAAATTTAACTGGCAAAATAGCTTTCAGCAAAAATGTAATGTGTTTTTTTTTTACTCTTTAATTCAGCTTAATTAAACCTTCAGATTAAACAGTATCCAAACCCCTTACAAACTGGTTTTATAGACAGGTAATTCTTTATCTTCCATTTAACACACAAATATTTTATGTCATATTTTAATATCCAAAAAGTGGTGTGGAAAATACTTTTATAGCATTGTGTTAAATAAATTGTTAAGGGTCAAATCACCCTCCGTTAATTTTCAAGCAAATCACCAAAAAAGTGCTTATACTTAGTGTAACTTGTATGGATTGCTATTTGTACATAATTATTTTGTTATGTCTGGTTCTTAAACACTGGTGAGGTTATACGCTTTTAAAAGCTGCAACAGACGAGTTTCAATCAACTAACAACAAAAACATTCTCTTTAAATTCAAATAGATGAAGAAACAGAGAATTCTCCTTAGATGATTCTGAAGTCTGCCTTTAATTTAGTAAATTTGACAAGTTGCCATAATGGGTTTTGTTGCTTTTTTACCTGACTTGCAAAAAAAAACATATGTGTTGAGACATTGCATGCCATGCACATTCTTGGTCTAAAATTGACCGAAAAGTCACAAAATTGAAACCAATATTTGTGTCAAAAAGAAACCACCAAGACAAGTAAGTTAAACTAAATAAGAGAGAACCAGGCAACTTAATTTCAGGTGAGGGTCGTGAAACCCGCCTCTTGTGGCTCAATCGTGGGCGTGGAAAGATGGGAGGGTACGCGGTGGGACAGACACAACAACATACACTTACCAAAAGAAGAAACACTTACCAGACGCTGGTTGGGTAAAACGCTGTTTTGTTAAAAGTTGGCACCATGTGCTTATAGTTTTAGAAGATATTTGTCACGTGACATTTAACCATAAATCTACCGCATGCAAGTCTAGCTCTGACAGGGTCCTGGGGAAGTATCTTTGGATAGGAATGCATTGTGGACAATTACGATTAATGTGAAACAACGCCGATGTCTGAAAGGCCGACACCTCTCGTATGAAGACGTACTGACGGGAAAATGCATTCGTACCCATAAGAATTCAGAACAACCAATTGTTATTGTTCGTATTAAACGAAATAAGCCTCGCACCGTGTCATATAACGTTATAATAAAATAACAGACACTATCAGCGTCTTCGACCGATTTTGTGCTTCAGTGTTTGTTCTTATACAATCACAGGACCAGCTGTCGTTTCTTACAGCGTCGAGCAACGCTACATGTTAAACCCGCAGGACCGCACTGTTGAGCTCTACTGTACACTGTTTTGGCGCTCGGACGTTTACGTCATTAACCTGCGTCCAAATACAGTGGACAAGTCTAACGTTAGAGGAAATTAGCGCATTCTCAACAACTAAAAGATATTGGTTGGCTTGTTTATTGATGTATTACATTGCCGAGACAACTGACGTGGATTCTGTGTACAGAATAATGTATTTTTGCTTTCCGATGCATGCATATTTGCTTTGATTCAGCGTTTGACTGCATAATGTTAAGGCTTAAAAGCCAAGCAGGGGCACTTGTGTTAAAACTTACCAAGTCCATCGGCACCGCTTCCTGTTTTAAACGCAGGTTAGTTGTCTTGAGAAAGCCCATTTCATCTGCTCATCCAAACAAGCCGGTGGTTGATTGTCAGCCTAGCACCTATAGCCAGCGTTGATCTCTTTCAGCGTTGCGAGGGAAGCAATGCAAATGCTGCTTGTTTTAGAACCATATAAAAGCACATTTTAGACCAATGCTTCTAAATAGCCACATTAAAATCCAACTGTCAATCAAAATATTAGACCACACCCTCTCACGAGTATTGGGGGAGCTACTCACATGACGCAGTGAAGTACAAATCACAAAATGAAATTTAAACAGCAAATCAATGCAATGCAATAGTTACTCCCGAATGCTCTGAGTTTATATCATTTATTAGTTTAGTTTGGGATAAAATGGTCCTTAAATCAGCTACTGTAAACTGTTAACAACATGCCTAGAAACAGCAGCTTAATCAATGCCATAAATTATAGATCAACATTTTATCTTACAATCTTAAGTTTATATCTTTTAATATCAAATATTAAAACCCACAAATTTAGAGTAGACATTTGCAATTACCTTTAGTTTAACTGGCCTCAATAATAAACCCAATACATACTGTTTGATTACGCAACTGAACATCTGGAAATGAGTGAGATAGTTGGGAAAGAACATTCAACAGAAAACACTTTGGACTGAGGAAGTGTTTTATTACAGTAAACTGCTGTGTTACAGGCAGTTTTGCATACAGACCAGCCATTACATTTATTTCAGCCATAAGCCGAAATAATAAAATAAAAAATTAACTTAATACACCACTAAGGTGCAATTGTGTTTTAAATGTTCCAAAGCCATAAATGAAGAGACTGAGCATGTGCCATAGACAGTACTGTCCATCCAAATGGCTTCACTTCTTTTTGGGCTGATTAGGTGTGTTGAATTTGAAGAAGATGATGTCGCCGTCTTCAACAATGTAGTTCCGCCCCTGTTGTCTGTATTTTCCTGCAGCCTGCGAGTATTTTGCAACATTATCAGTTTAGTATTCAACTTCAAACAAGCCACATTATTTTATGTCATTAAAAGGTACACAATTAGGATCTTACTTTAACTGCGTTTTCAGTGCCTTCCTCCTTAAAGTCTGCAAACTTCATGACTTCGGCCATGATGAAGCCTTTCTCGAAGTCTGTGTGGATCTTTCCAGCTGCTTGTGGGGCCTTGGTGCCTTTCTGTAAGGTGTTCAAACACATGCAAAATATTTTAAAGGGTCCAACAAAATATATTGATATTAAATAAATTTCTGAACATATGTTTTGCTCACCCTGATGGTCCATGCGCGGACTTCGTCAGGTCCCGCTGTGAAGAAGTACTCCAGCTGCAAGGCTCCATACCCACTCTTGATGATCTTAGTCAGAATACTGAAACAAAGAATTTATAAATTCACAACAGGAAAAACACGAAGGGAATAATTATAATATCACTATAGAATTACATTTCTTAAAGGAATAGTTCACCCAATAAATAATTACTCACATGCAGGCTCTAAAACTAGAACTTTCAATTAGGTTTCTATTCTTGCTACTGGTTTTCTTTTTATGAAGAAAAGTAAATAAACACATTTGACCCTCAAACAAGAGCATTCTCTATTCTTGTCCTTTTCTACCTTCTTGTTTTCCTTTTGTGCAAGTTGATTTGGATAAAACATCTGTTCAATGATTAAATGTAATGTAAATGTATCCAAGATGTTCCTGGGTTTATTTATTGATTCTCCATTATAACAGATTTGGAGAAATGTAGCAGTACATCACTTGCTCACCAATGGATCTACTGGAGTGAATGGGTGCTGTCACACCGAGTGTTCAAAAAGTGAATAAAAGCATCTGATAACAGCAATCCACACAAGCTTTTTACTGATTGACATTACTTGAAGGAGTGGAGTTAAGCTGATTAATTGTGCATTATTGCAATGCTTTTATGGCAACACTCATTCACTGCAGAGAAGCCACTGTTGAGAAAGTGATGTAGTTCTCCTTTCTCCAACTCTGTAATGAAGAGACAAACTCGTTTACATCTTTAAATTTTCATTTTTTGGATGAACTAATCTTTTAACGTAAGCAAAGAGGAAACAGAATGAATGCAAATTCTGACCTCTGTGTTTTGTTCTCCTCACAATATGTCTGTTTCTCTTCATCAGTCATATCCTGATACTTGTTCTCAAATCCCCCACTCAATGGGATCACCAGCGCACCTGGATCATGAGCATCAACCCACTCCTTGATCTTCACCAACCTACAAACCAATAAAAATTTATTTACATCAGCAGTCCTAAACTCAGATTACCTGGAGGCTGATAAAAACAGAACACAAGTGATTTGGATTATATACACATTTAACCATGTGTATATATACCATTTTTGACACCTGAGACTTGATTTCTTAATAAACACAATTCAAAACAAAAAAAGAAAGAGTCCCATTAAAGGGATAGATGCACCAAAAATTTTAACTGTTACCTTTTACTCACAAACCTGTACGCATTTCTATCTTTTACTGAGCAAGAAATCTGATATTTCGAAGAATATTTTATTTGTTGTTCATACAATGAAAGTCGATGGGAACCTAAAAGCTAAAAGCAGATGAACAGCTAACATGTCATCTCACCATTTATTCTTTTTCCTGATGTAATCTTTCTCTGAGAGGTTTACCAAGTAGATCATCGGCTTGGACGTCAGGAACAGATACTTATTCAAGACTTCAATCTAGAGAATAATAAGGGGAAAAAACATTGTATAATCTAGTTCTGTGTATAACCTCAATCTGATCAAAGAAACAAATCCTTTAATACTAATAAGGATAAGAGATTTTATTAAAAATGATAAGAAAAAAGATTTCAACCTCTTTGTCGTTCCATTCATGATAACGAACATGTTTCTTTTCATCAACAACCCAGGACTTTATTTTACACATGATGTCCTGCAAACAGAGAAAACCAAAAAAGCAAGTGCTTTCTGTCAACGTACAAAGTAGGAAGAATGTTTTAATTCTGCAGCGGTCAGATGCATACGGAGATATAAAGTTCACTCACATATTCAGGCTTGAGTTTTTTGTCTCCTCCCCTGACAGCGGTTTTCTCAAGCTTATCAATGATCGGCCCAATCATTTCTTCATCTTTCATCCTCAGCTCTTCACGAATGATTTCAATATCTCTAACTGGGTCAACACAGCCCTCAACATGGATAATATCTTCATCCTCAAAAGCTCCTACACACAAACGGTTGAATATACACATTATCAGGGTTATGTTTATTACAAATACAAACATGGAACATCAGGTTTCTTGAGTTTCCACACAATTTCCAAGATATTTCTATATTTCTGTATTCAGCATTTCATATGCATTTCAAATAAGTGTCAAACTGTCATTCACAGTATACATTTTCATGGCTTTTTGTAATCGTTTACCTAATTTTACATATTTTTTAAAAAATCTTATATTTATTTCCAGCTGCATGGTAACAAGTAGGTAAAGGGTTCATAAAAACTAAAAATAAACAAATTGTCTTGACAAACGGTTTCAAATCCATCTACTTACGTGTCATGTGAAAGATGGCATCGCAGGCACTGATGTGGGAGAGGAAGGCGTTACCCAAACCCTGGCCTGCGTGAGCACCTTTCACCAAGCCAGCAATATCCACCACGTTCAGAAATGCTGGAACCTTACTGGAGTGAAACATAAAAGAGAAATTAGGACCATGTCTCTGATGACTAATTTTAGAAGCTGCTGATAAATGTATTATACAGACATGTAGTCGGTACCTGGCTGGTTTATGGTACTGGCAGAGGAAGTCAAAGCGCTCATCAGGAATGGGCACACGGCTCTCGTTTGGGTCAATGGTGCAAAAGGGAAAATTCTCAGCTGCTGCCTGACTCTTTGTCAGAACATTGAAGAACGTTGACTTTCTGAAAACACAAACAAATGATTTGAGATAAGTGATGATAACATGGATCACAGACACTTTGTTATGCATAATAAATTCCTGATATACATACAGAGACCCAAGCTACAGTTGAGGTCAAAAGTTTACATACCCCTTTCAGAATCTGTAAAATGTTAGTTATTTTACCAAAATACGAGAGATTTAAATTTAACTTATTCTGTTTTCTGGGATACATGTAACTATATTCTATAGCTCCAGAAGGGCAGTAACTAAATGAAAAATTTTCATTTACCAATCATTATTTGAATTCTTTGAATCTGATGCATACTCTTCGACGAATGTGCAAACTATAAAACATATAGAAGGCGGCAAATTCAGACACAGCCCAAACTATTTCCCATCCTGTAGCAGGATGATGCCATTTTCATAATGCACCATGATCATGAGTCATCATCCATCTAATAATGTTACACAATACAGCAGTATAGGTTTCCATAAAGCAAGAATAAAACGCAACTAGGTCAAGCTTTCACACTTTATCACTCTGACTCTATTCCACTACTGTCTTCAAACCAACTGACCCAGCGCACATGTCAGAATGCCAGCTAGGACTGACACATACCCTACATTTGGTAACCCAACGATTCCAATTTTCAAGGAAGTCCCGAAACGTCCAATCAGGGGGGTTTGTTTTGGTCCATCTCCTGCCTTCTTTGGAGGCATCTATGGAACAAAAACAATAATATATACTTTCATTTTAATGCATTACATAATCAATCACGCAAAATAACCAGTCATACAACTACCACACCTTTTTAGGAGCCATGGTTAAATGCTGTTAGTACTCTCTTGCAATATTACCAAATGAGTATATTTTGCAGGGTATATCTTGCATAATTAAGATGCGGTAGAAGCCAGGCAACGTGTAACTTCTTTGCCTGGCTAACTGCAGTAACTAGTTGCCATTTCACGACAGTAAAACCAATGGCACCAGTCCAATCCAAAAATAGCTCCCGCATTGAGTGTAAACTGACCGGCCTTATCCAACGTAAGAGAGGCTAACATATGCCCCTCCCTGACAAGTAAGAGAAGGCATACGTGTATCATATCTCTGTTTATAAATCTCTGCACCACTGCCAACTGACAGCCGGGTTAGTAGAGGTAGTGGTGCTTCATTGCTCGCTAGAAAGCCAACAGAGACCCACATGTGCATCTAGAGCATCAATACCCTCATTCCCAATTCAATAGTGTGTGTAGCTGGTTAGCATGCCGGTCATATAAAGGGGCCAATATGCAATAAAACAGACCATTTAAACACAGATAGCACGTTTAAGCGACGCATACACAAATAAGACAAAACCTATGCTTATATCACCTTGATATCACAATATGTCTGTCAGCAGATGGGGAATTTCGCTGTGCTCAAAAGAACACACGTTGCTCCACACTTCGGCCGATGCAACGGAAAGAAAGTGCATACCGGAAGAGCCCAGAATCCTCACATTGTGATTGGTCGAAACGAGTTATCCTGTAATAACGCATACGAGATGACGTAAACGCATCGGGAGCCAGTGAGAAACTACAAAATCGAGGAAAATTCAAACCTGAAACACGGTCACGCGCTCCTGAAGATACTTGGAAACACATTTTTAAAGAGTAAGCGAGTTTTGAGATAAAAAGTTAAGTTACACATGATTGTTCAGCCACATGTACATTGCATTAGGCAAATTAGTAGAGCACGTGGCATATGTAAACAGACGATACTGATGTTTTTCTTAGAACTAAATCCACTTTTCTGACTCTGAGGCATTCTTGCAATTACATTTAATAAAGGTTCCTGCTTCTGCAACCCCAGGATTAGTTACGATTCCACAGATCTGTGTCATGGCAGCTGCAGTGGAAAAGCTTTCCAGAAGTTCCTGATACCCTGGTGCTCTTAATGTCCACCACAAAGGGTCTTCCTGCTAAAGCTGCACTGTCTGGTCCAAGAGGATTGGCTCTGCTAGTTGTAATTTCACTTTGACTTTATATCACTATCAAGTTGCCTTTTAAAACATTGGCCTTGAAACATATAAAACCTACTCTGCAGCTGCCATTTTATAATACAGCTTTTGACTGTTTTCAACATTAATGTATGAATAACATTACAGAAATTAAACAAGTTTTTAAACTTTATTTTTATACATAAAAAACAATTTATTTATGACAATTAAACAATTTATGACATCAGCAAAGAAATAATAACTTTTCACCAGTGACTGCCCTCCTGCTTTCTAATGTAATTTCACATATCTAGATTTAAATTTGTGATGTGCATAAATGCCGTCACCTATATAGATTAACACGTACGTACATGAAAGATGCTTAATAAGAGAATTTTCACTTTAGTCAACATCAATGTACATTTAAAATGCTGTAGTTTGAAAATGGAGTGACCCCATTTGCAAATTCCAGAGATTGTCCTGAATTCCTGCTGAGTTAGCTCTAAAAAGAAAATGTGTAGGATCATTTTAGGTTTGTAAACATGTCATTGCATTGCTTTGCAACAAGGCCGTACAGTCTTGTCATTAAGACAGGACTGACAAGTAATACAAGCATACAATTCAAATCCCAGTTAGAAATGTTTTACAGCACTTTTATAGACAGCATATTTCAGTGTTTTAGCCACTAATTAATGTAATTATAATAATAAGTTCACATTCATGCTCCGTTCCAAAACCTTCTAAAGCAGCATTCTTGTTGACTGTTTACAAACACAACTCTGTGCACCATACAAACAGGGTACTGCATAGGAGACTCAACTTTCAAGATTTAAACATTAGCATATATAATACCCATAAATACGTAACGCATATACATACAGGACAGAATAACACATTTTTAATTTGCCTCATCCACCATCTTGTACTTATTGTTCACTGGATGTCTAAGATTGCCTTTTCACAGAGTCTACATGCTCTGCTGCCTTAAAATTGGGCTAAAATGACTGGCAGAATAACCACATTGCTCACTTTTCATAAAGCCTTTTTTGTCGCACCATGCCTTAAAATGCTTTCTCCATAGGCAGCTCGCAAGGATTTGGAACAGAGCAAGTGTGTGTGTAATTTGAGGGCTACTGAATGAGATAAAGGGAGAGTTCTGTGCTCTTTGCATGCCGTGCATAGAAATTCAAGAAGTACAACAAATACTGATGAGAGAACAACTTGTTTCATAGCTCAGTCTGTTTAGTTCTTTCTTGGGCTCGTATCACATTACAAAGTGGAGGTACATTTGAAGCAATATCACAGGGAATTGGAAGCCATATATATGGGTCACATAGAGTAAGACAGAGCTCTTCCGCAGCTGTGTCCTGAAAACAAGGCCACGCCTTTCTGTCTTAGCCATGCCCACACACAGGAGCCAATGAACTTATAGCCAGTACTCATATACCAGTGAGTACACCTGTCAATCAAAGAAAGGATTCACCAACGGGTCCGGTGAGAGATTCAGAAGACCCACTAGGAAGAAAGTGAGAGAAACAGAGAATAGTGAAAATGGACGGGAAAAGTCAGAAGAGAGATTTAAAGGAACACTCCACCTTTTTTGGAAATAGGCTTAGTCTCCAACTCCCCCAAAGTTAATATGTTGAGTTTTACCGTTTTGGAATCTATTCAGCCATTCTCCAGGTCTGGCGATAGAGCATTTAGCATAGCTTAGCATAGATCATTGAATCTGATTAGACCAGAAGCATTTTGATTCAAAATCCTATTTAAAACTTGACTCTTCTGTAGTAAAATCGTGTACTAAGTTGCGATTTTCTAGGTTGACATGGCTAGGAACTATACTCTCATTCTCGCAATGATATCACGCAGCTTCTGAAAATAGGCTAACTGCCGTCAACATATCCAACATGACCAACTGCTTGCACAGGGAGCTAATTTCAGGCACTGGAATATCATTGCGCCTGCTGTGTCCATGTTACAGCAGCAAAGTTCCTTGATTATTATGCCGGAATGAGAGTATAGTTCCTCAGACTCAATTTATTAACTCTGGGGGAGTCGGAGAATGGGCCTATTTCCAAAAAGAGTTAGTTAGTTCGCAAGAGCATCCTGAACAGTCCCTCACAGAAAATTTGTAAATATAAATCTAAAAACTGCTCAAATATATAACTGGTCTGTATTTTATTAATTTAATAATAAATGTCTTGGTGGGCTCCCATCACTTTCCCCATATTTTATGGCCTTCACTGTGCTATGAATAAAAATGATTCCTAAGTAAAGTAATAATAATATGTGTTTTGGTGGTCTAAAACTGGGGAATATGGCAAAGAAAGTGCGAAAATCAAGATGTAATAGAAAACATATGAAGAGTTGATTTGCAAAAACAGATCTGTTTTAAACAATTTTCCAAAAACATGTTTTTTTATTGTGCATTTCAATAAATCTCAATCAAATTGCATTGAGTTATTTTGATTAGGTTAAGAAATAACTAAAAATACAGCTAACTAATGCAATAAAGACAATAAAAACATGATAACATAATAATAAACTCTTCATATATATATATATATAATACAGTGCAACAAAACTGCTTCAAATTATACATTTAAAATTATTCTAGTTTAACCAGTTATAAAATATATGAACATTAAACATCTCAAACCCAGATTCACCAGGGTTATTATAATTAACAAAAATGTAAAAGGAAAAAATACAACCAAAAAAATATTGTTTGTCACTGAAAAAAAGTAGATAAAATGTTTAAAACATTTCCCATTAAATAAAGAATTTTAAAGAAATATTTCTCAATTTCTTTTAGCTTAACTTGAAGTACTAAAATAACTAAAACTAAACTATAATAATACAAATGTATAAAACTATACTGACAAATATAAAATATAAAACAGTATATAAATAAAGACTACTGTAGCAGTGTATCAGTGAGACACTCACCCTCTATTGCGAACAATATCCTGAACGCACTGATCTTTGTGGTATCTCACAAACTGTGTACAGGTCAGTCGTATTTCCTCAGGAACCGCAGCAGACTCGGGGCTTTCATCCTCACCAAAGCCACAAAGAGTAGCCAGCCTACAAGCACAGAACACTGTAGCTGAGGCTACATCCAAAAATGGTCACATAAGAGCATAAAATAATAACACAAACATGGGTGATTCACCTCTTTTTGAATGGAAGAATAATAA
Organism: Enteromius fasciolatus; assembly: GCA_032361145.1. Classification (NCBI taxonomy): domain Eukaryota; kingdom Metazoa; phylum Chordata; class Actinopteri; order Cypriniformes; family Cyprinidae; genus Enteromius; species Enteromius fasciolatus. Next base: position 4,082,426 of record JAUMHR010000050.1, read on the forward strand.
GATGCTCGTCTAACCCAAAAATACCAAAGGAAACAAAACCCTGATGGAGATATAGCATATTTTAAATATTAACAGCAGCTCTTCATATGTGTATAGCTCCATTTATAAATGTTTCAGTGAGAAATGTGTTACTGTGATCACCTGTCCATAATTGGCTACAGCACAAAAGAACTGCAGTTCTAGGTAAAGTCGTCCTGGATCAGCATTGAACAACCACCACAGACAGCTGGACAGGTTCTGAATTATACAAACAGTCCCAAATATAAAAAAAGATGTTGAAAAAAGAGGTCTGAGTATAATTCACAATGTTTCATGGTGCTTACGCCATCATGTGTGTGTGTGTATGTGTTTTTTGGGAGTGTATTGTATGTGAAGTGGACATACAGCCAGCATGCTGACGATGAGGAGCAGGCAGAGGAGCACATGTCGAGCTATCTGTCTCTCTTCCTGCACACGTGAAGAGCTTGATGCCTCTCTCAGGAAAATCCCTAGAAGAAAAACACACTTTTATTTTCCCTCATGAAACCTAAGAATTAAGATAAAGGATAAAAATTTAATTTACAAAAATATTTCAACCTGCTGAAGGTACTGGCGAGTCATTAAGATGTCCAGCTATCATATCTGGCACGGGTTCACTGCAACAAACCTCTGTGGACAACAAAGGAGAATTATGCTACACATACATTCTAAAAATATGGAGAGCTGCCTAGCCTGGCTTCTGGGACTATAAAGCTCATAGGAGCTTAGTCTGGCCAAGCTACCTTACTACCCCCTTTCTGGGAGCTTAACCTGCGTCCATCAGATGCCTCTGTATACTACTGGATGAATCTACAACCAGTCAGACCACTCATTCCGATAACGTACAGTATGCGTAGCGACGAAACCTGAAGACACTGTAACCAATTGTAGCTAGCTTCATTAAGTAGGTAAATGTCCGGTTTCAAAGAAAACCTGTCATAAAAATTTCTTAAAACAGCTGCAACAGCAGAGTCGAACGATTGTTGCTGCTTGTTATACGCCATGTTTAAAAGCTGGTATGGTCGTAGAACTGCTGCGTCATCGCGTTACACCCGCCTCAGTTGTGCCCGGGGGGCGGGAGCTTGTTTCTCATTGGTTCCCACTTTTTTGGGAATCTGAAATGCTCTAAAACGGCAGCTTGGCCAGACTATCTTTGCTCACGAAATGAATGTAGCATCAAAGAAAGTATGGGCGGGCTCAGGCGAAGAGCTGTCACCTTACTAAAAGGAATAGTGAAAAAAAATGAAAGCCACGGCATCAGAATGAGCTCAGCAAAAAGCTCATACTAATTAATTAATGATAAATTTGCATGCATCTTTTCACAGCACAAGATGTTAACGGATGGTGTGGATTACTGTTCTGATGATAAAACAAACTCATCTACATCTCGAATGGCATTAGAGTATATACATTTTCAGAATTTTTTTTATTCTTCGGGCGAACCATTGCTTTAAACATACAATAGAAGTCATTTGGGTCCAGTGTTGCTTTTTTGGAATGGCTTAAATGTGATCAAGAGATGAGAACTTTTATTTATGTGTGAACTATTCCTTTAAGTTAGTTGCTTTCCTACTTTTAGCTCCCCTGAATATATACACATGCATGTTACCTGTGTTGAGGCTGCTGTAGGTTTGCTCTAGCTCAGATGACTGCTGGTTCTCTGTCTGGGGTTGTCTCACATCTTCTGTTGGGCCTGTCATAGAGTTCTGATCTAGCGCTTGATAATTCTGCTCCTCCTGAGCCCCTCGGCTCAAACTCATCAAAGACAGACCACCCAGCAGGATGCTGCTGCCCAGAACTACCACAGTACACACAATCTGAAAAGAAGGAGAATGAAAGGGGGTGGGGGAAGAGACAAGTTAATAGGCAGACACATAGAAATCGTGACATGCCTTTGGGATGTTTTGTATAAACACAGTCAAAAATTCCAACCTACCTGCCCCTTGCCATAGAAAAAGGCAGAGTCCAAGTTGTCACTCATTCTTTGTCCTATCATGAGCAGCCCACCCACAATCAGAAAAGGTATTCTAAGACAACAAAATTAAAACACGCAAAAGAAGTTTTCTCCCATTCATTTTCAGTTCTGTTTTTATTTTTTAATAATACACAAGCATGCACATGCAAACATCTACACATATATACTCACCCCCATCCAAAGATGATGAAAAAGACAGGTTTCACTTTCAAGTTTTCATTTCTGCCCAGTAAAGTAAGAGCGAACGCCAAAAGACCTACAACACAATATCTACACAACTGCTAAACATCGCTACAACTGCACAACACAAAGGAGATGTATTGCAAGCTAAAATCACACAAAGACCCTTATACATAAAGTATTGTTTACTGTGTGTGCGTGTTGATTTGTTACCTGTCCACATGTAGGTACTGTAGAGAGACCCATAAAGTAGGGTAAAGGTGATAATTTGGCCAAACGCATTCCCCTGCTTCAGAACAAACTTCCACAGCATCATTGACATGCATGCTAGTAGCTGCATGAAAGACAAAATACATACAATACTGAGGAAATATATGTTAGAACAATTTTGGGGGGTTGCCAGGACTATGCTACTATGGTCTTCTGAATGTTTTTTTTTTTAAGTGTTTGGGTACTTAGGGTAGTTGCTAGTCAAAAGATCCTTCCACAGGAGATGTGATTTAGGGCCCTCAATCAGTATATGTGTATTTAATAATGAATGTCTGTCTTTGTGCTAGATTATGCACCTGTGCTAAGAACAGATTTGTGGCAAACATCTGCGGCAGCCTCCTGAACTTCTTACTCAGCAGCATGACAGCAAGGGTCCAACTCTGCAACACACACACAAACATTCTGGTAATCCAGATTTTCTAACACATTGTTTCTAGGATCACATGTTTCAAACATTTCTCTGTAGAACCTTTGATTTCTAATCCTCTTAATATTCTTATATGTGTTCTTTGTGGTTACACATGCATAAAGCGAACCCCGGCTTTTAAAGACCTCTCCATTTAAAATAATGTATATAGAACATAAAGATGAAACAAACCTAAATATAAGAGTACAGAATATAATAAGCTGAATGAATGGAATGGAATAGAATAAGTGACGGAATAGAAACACAAACAAGAAAAAAGAGAATCTGAATAGAACAGTCTTGACTAAACTAGACCAGAGCAGACTCTACTAGAGTAGAATAGAATAGACAGGAGAGAAAACATATAGAATAGAAAATAATAGAAAAGAACAGAACAAAAATGACAGAAGGGAACAGAATACAAGCAGTGAACCAGGAAAGGCAGAAAACCTGAATAGAAATGACAGAAGATAGTAAAAATGAATAGAACAGAATAGAAAATAAGTGAACAAACAGAATGTCCACTAGACAGAAGTGAACAGAAAAGAGTTTAATAAACTCTTAAGTAAACCAAAAGAAACAGAATAATAGAAAACCACCAGAATAGAATAGAATAGAACAGAACAGAACAGAACAGAATAATATAGTATAGAAATGACAGAACCAGGGAAAGGAACAGAATAGAAGCAGGAGCGAACCAGAAAAGACAACCAGAAAAGTACATGAATAGAATAGAATA
>JAUMHR010000050.1:4118423-4139973 GCA_032361145.1 Enteromius fasciolatus
GCAATAGTTAAGCATTAATTAATGTTTAATTAATGCTTAACTATTGCATTATTTTGGACCCCTATTCTGAAGTGTTACCAAGTGTGCCATGACTGTATTTTTTTATTTAATATTAAATTCAATTTATATTTTTACAGAGTCAGTTTTCCTCTCAAATGGCCTCTGGATTCCAGGATGGAAAGCTTGGAATGTCGGCGATGGTCTCTGGAGCACCGGTAAAGATCTTCCCACATACAGAAATTACTTTTTAATGAGTATTTTGCTGGATTGTCATGTAGACTCACTAAACAGTGAGAAAATATATTTGCTCTTTTCAGGGTGAATCAGGACAGAGAGGTCATCCAGGCCCACCAGGTCCACCAGTAAGTTCTGTCAAGATTGGTGTTGTGTATACAGTATGCAATGAATGTCTTTAAATTGTTTTCACAATTTACCTTTTGGTTTTTTCAAATTTCCATTTTTTTTCTCTTTGTCACTCAGGGCCCAACAGGAGCACAAGGTGCACCAGGTGACGCGGGTGATCCTGGACCTATGGTAAGATAACGTTTCTAATGTGTAAAGTGCATGATGCCTGTAGGTTTCTAAGATTCATTAGTGAAACTGTCCATGCTGTGCAGTCAATTTTTTTTACTTTAAATACTGTACAATGCAATAAAGTTTTTTCCCCTCTTTGTAGGGCTCTTTTGGTCCAAGGGGACCAGATGGTTCTCCTGGAAAACCTGGCCCAGATGTAAGTTGACCAAAAATTCGCCCAGTGATTTCATTATTTAACCATCATAGTAAAGCAGTACATTCAATATGGAGTCAAATGCTGTCAAGTCACATGTTACAGCACTAACATGCTTTTGATAACACAAGCCTTTTTCTCTCTTCAACAGGGTGAGCCTGGACCCTCTGGAAATACAGGAGAAAAAGGATTCCCTGGCTCTGCAGTAAGACAATGCTGCTGTTTTTAATCCTGTTGTAATCTTCAGCTATTTCATTTCAAATACAGTTGTTTTTATTAACAATTTTTTGTTCCTTCTGAATATGTGAAGAGAACTTTACAATCTTTAAGATCTGCTCTACCTGTTAAACCATAATAGGAGGGGTCATCCATAGCCATCCATAGTCAAAAAAGTGTTTCTCATTTCTGACATGAGTTATATAATATTACTATGATTTTAAGATATGTAAGAATCATTTTCACAATCGTCTGGCAACATAATCTTCTGTCACTGTAAAATTACACAAATGTTAGGATTGGTTTTGAATGGTGATTCCTGATTTAAATGCTAAAATAATAAAATATGCTCTGTATGATGAGAAACCGATGTAGAGGCTGTCAAGCAATGTTGAGGAGTTCTAGACCACAATATCAAACAGATCTGAATACAAAAGCTTTAATAAGAGTATATTTCATTTATAATAATTACACAATGACTCAAGCAGTAAACAAGAAAGAACAAGTGAGTTAAAAAAGCTAGACAATGGCAAATTGAACACGGATGTAAACTCTGACTAAATTAATTTGAGGGAGCTAAAGGCCCCTAACACAAACTACAAGACTCCATGGTGCCAACTAGTGGCCCACAGACTGAACTACTGTGCAGCTCTGTCCTTGCACAAATAAAAAGATCAGATGAATACTGTAGTAGATATAAGGAGATGTGTATGGTGACAGAGATCAAATGCTATAATTAACTCATAACTTCCAGAATTTATGCACATTAAATGCTTACTACATCCTTACCAATGATGATTTGTTTCATAGGGCTCCCGAGGGTTTCCAGGATTACCAGGTCAGCCTGGGGTGAAAGGTCAAAAGGTGGGTTAATAAAACTTAATTTGGCATTCACTCTTTGCACTGGTCACTAGTATCTATCATAAAATGTACAAACAAAGTATTCAGTTTGCTTTGAGGACAGTTTCTGATGAATCTCATCCCCATTTTAGGGTCTTCAAGGTTTGCTGGGTGTGAAAGGAGAACCAGGCACAGTGGGGTCAAAGGTCAGAGGCCACATATTTGAAGCCAACATATTCATGTAAATGGTTTTCTTGTGTCCATCTGGTTTGATTGCCTTAGCAAATGCCCCTTTCTTTTCACAATCAAAGGGAGAATCAGGAACTCCTGGTGGCATGGGACTTGTGGGGCCCCAGGTATGGAGCACTTTGTGTTTGCAATTCTGATCGCAGTGTTTTATTTACATTGATCTTTATTGGATTTTAAGAAACCATAATTTATGATGCTTTTATTGCACCTTCGAGGGCCCGACTGGCATGCCTGGTGAGAGAGGACGCATTGGTCCAACAGGGCCTGTGGTAAGTGATTACTTTTTACTAATTTTGCTTTGGTGGTATTATATATTGAAACAGTAAATCAAAATGCTTTCTCTTTGTAGGGAAAGCGCGGTCTTTCAGGAAATGTGGGAAAACCAGGTCCGTTGGTAAGTGAATAAGATATAACCCCTCCATTATCTTAGAAATCACTTTAAAAGTAAAAAAAAAAAATTAAAGTATAAAGAAAGTATTAGCATTTTTTGTTAAAACCAAAATGCATATTTTTTTTAGGATTATTTCACAATGAATAGGAAGTTCAAAAGAACCATATTTATTTTTGTCTTTAATATGACTTTTGATCAATTTAATGCACCCTGGCTGAATAAAGTGTTAATTTAAAATAATAAAAATGTTACTGACCCCAAACATTTGAAGGGTAATGCATATTATAGCATATTATGGCATTATATTCAAAGATGTGAAATATGTATTATTAATAAAGACTGGTGTGTTGTCTAACCTGACACTTATCATTTACAGGGACCATTGGGAATTTCTGGAACACCAGGATTTCCTGGAGGCCCAGGCATGAAGGTATGTCTGATTCATGGTTACTGTAAGAACCATGTTCTGCAATTGTTCACTTCTTCAGACCTTTTGAAACATTATTATAGTTTTCAATTGGCAATTACAATAAGTAAGAAATGAAGCACAGTCTTTTTAAAAATGACACAGGGTGAAGCAGGAGCCACAGGCCCACGAGGTACCAGTGGACCCCAAGGCCAAAGAGGAGAAACAGGCCGGCAAGGTTCACCAGGATCACAGGGCAACCAGGTGCAGTCTCATGTTCTATTCTTTAAAAAAGCAATATATTTTAAGAATTTGTGTATTCAATGGTCTCTATAATGCCAATGCCATTTTAGGGACCAGCAGGAACAGATGGCACTCCTGGAGTTAAAGGACCACCAGTAAGTTCCTAAAACACTCATCGAGGAATTTAAACATATTCAAATTTAACAAACTGTTTACTGCACATTAATTACTCAGCAAAAAGTCTGTTGATTTGCAATTTCAAAGGTAAATTTGATAAAAAGCCTAATATAGATATATAGACATACTTTTTTATCTGTCCATTGTAGGGCATTCCAGGTGTGCAAGGCCCAGTTGGACTGAATGGACAACCTGGCCTAGCTGGACCTCAAGGATCAACTGGTCTTCCAGGGGCCAAGGGCCAACTGGTAATGACAAAAAGTGCAAAATGCAAAAAGTGATATTATAACCATAGCGGAACTCAATTTTTCTGTATATTTGAGGTGGATATAGAGATTATATAGACTGTGCTCATTCATATATTTCATGCATGTCACAGGGTGACCTAGGCTCTCCTGGATTTAAAGGAGAACCTGGATCTAAAGGAGAATCTGTAAGTACTGACAACATTCAGGTGCCTTAAAATCATTTTCTCATAATTAACAATGCCATCAGAACATTCATCCAATTATAAAATGGTATATTATTTGTTGTAGGGCTCAATTGGTGTTCAAGGAGAAATGGGGCCAATGGGAGAAGAAGGAAAGCGAGGCCCAAGAGGAGACACAGGGGCCGTTGGTCCCCCGGGCTCAGCTGGAGAAAGAGTGAGTGCCATTACATCACTGTAAACGACTGACATGCAAGTCTGCATATTCAGTGTGATTATTAAAGGGTGTTGTTTCTATGACATCTTTAAATGCCTGTGCAATACAATAATATTTAATGTTTTATATTTTTCAAGGGAGCTCCAGGTAACCGTGGTTTCCCAGGAGTTGATGGTTTGCAAGGTCAAAAGGTTAGAAACATAATAAATAGTGGTCAATAAGGTTTTAAAGGCACCTAACATTGCCAGGAATGCCACAACATATCTATTGGAAAATAATAATAATAATTTATTAATATAATTTAATGTTAGCATTTACTGAATGTTGTGCCTTGTTAACATTAGTTAATGTACTGTTGACTAAAATGAACATTTTTGTTGTTAAGGTTAATTGCTCGTTGTAAGTTTATGTTAGTAATAATTTAACAATGAGATCAAAATGATTGATTTGTTTTCTCAAAGTCATTCTCCCATGCTCTCTGTAATGTTTTCAGGGAGCACAGGGTGAACGTGGTGTCCCAGGCTCATCGGGGCCTAAAGGTGCAACTGGAGACCCTGGCCGACCTGGGGAAACAGGATTTATAGGAGCAAGGGTTGGTAAAATTTATTTTGTGCATATTTGTATATTTTCTAAATTGATGTGGCATTTTGCAGCACACCCAATATATGGTCGTCAAAATTTGAATTGGATCAAAAAAGTTCTAAGGCTGTGTGGGTTAGTGAAAGGTTTTGATCCACTTCAAATGTTGACTACTGTAAAGTGCATGATATTACTGATCATTTTTATTTTGCTCAGATGGTACTGAGTCCACATTATGTAAAGCGTTCACATACTGTATTATGTGTCATGTTTCTTTAGGGCTTGACTGGCATTCTTGGACTGCAAGGTGCAGAGGGGAAGATAGGCCCACAGGTAATACATGCACTTTCGTTTTGTTGTTCCTTCTTGTTGTATACCTTCTTAAAACAGGTCTTTAAACTCTTCAGGTGATTTCCTATTGAAACCAGTAGTTCCTCTGGGAATTTCTTAGGAAAATTAGATGTACTACACACATGTAAACTCATTTGCTTCAGGAATTGGCTTTTTGGATTGGTCTACAGTTATGGCTGAACAGCTTCAAATCACTATGCATTTAAAACAGCACTTTGGTGAGTTCTGCCATCTCACTTTCTGATAAAAATGGTGTTTTTAATTAGGGAGCACCAGGAGATGATGGGAATCCAGGTACAGCTGGAACTACGGGAACCAGAGGTTTACCGGGAGCCATGGGTTTGCCTGGACCTAAAGGCTTCAGTGTAACTCCCCGTTATATGTATATTTTAGTCATAAGATAACATTCTAAATATTATTAACATGTATCCTACTGTATATCGTATATCTTATATAAAGCAAAGAGTAGGGTGATTCTTTTATTTGGGGGACTATAATGTCCGCTAGAATTAATATGCTTTTGAATATTTAGAACAACAACAAAATAAAAAAATTATGAATTACTCATTAATATTATGTTAAACTAGAAAGAATGCATAATATGAAGAGAGAGTCTATAATGATGACTTTAGCCACCCTTATCTTGTATTTACCTATTATGAAATTCTTTTTCTGAATATTCAGGGTGATCCAGGGAAAGCAGGAGAGACAGGATCAGCAGGAGCTGCAGGGCAAAGAGTGAGTGCAATTACTGTATGATGCAACCTTAAAAAATACTGTAACATTTCACAACAAGCTATTATAAATGTCATTCTCTGTTTGTGTAAATGCTTCTGTTGTAGTATTTCAGATGGCCTGTCAGTGCTGGCGTTGTATAGTGTAGTAATTTAAAAGTTCAGTCAATCGTTATGATTTGATACGATGGCTATGATTCCTACAGGGTCCTAATGGAAAAGATGGAGAGGAAGGTCCAGCTGGAACTACCGGACCTCCTGTGAGTCTTCTAATTAATCATTTATGCCACATTTATGTCTTTTTACATTTGTATATTTTGGCTGGTTGATTTCGTAGCTATAACATCTATCTCAGGTAACACATCAGAGCGGTACGGTATTAAGATGAGGGGCTTACAGTACATTATACAGTTGGGTTTATTGTCTTTATTTTCAGGGAGTCGCAGGGAAGAGAGGAGAACAGGGACCTCCTGGACTAACTGGCTTCCAAGTATGTTCTTTTTTTCAGTTAAGGTTACAATCAGAGATGATTTTAAACATTTTTCACACAGCCAATATTTAATTGTTCTACATAGTATCCATGATATTGTCATATAAATGTGCTAACAGCAAGTTGAAGGCCTCAAAACTTCCTCCGTAGTCCAAAAAGACAGAATCAAGCAAAACAAGTTCATTGTAAAATCCCAGGGTTTTTGCCCACATTAACAATGACACTTATTAATTTGTTGTTCAGTGATTAAGAACACAAAATGTGGGAAAATCACTTAAAAATTGCACTGCACCTGATTGTGTGTAGCACCTTCTGCTCTGCATGAAATCATTTTTGGTATGGACTTGAGTAATAATACACAGACCTTCTATTTTAAAATAATCCTTAAATATATTACGTAACTATTACATATGCTAAATTATTTTAGCATAACTCTTTATTATGTTAAAATTGTAGGGTTTGCCTGGACCCCCAGGTCCACCAGGAGAGTCAGGAAAACCAGGTGATGAGGTGAGTTCATCCTTTCTTTTACCTGATCGCTGTTTTCTAGTCTTTACTGCCCGTCATTTCTGCTTGTGAGGAAGAATACAAACTGACTGAAAATGGGAAATATTAAAGAACCTTATGACTTTTATTTTTTCCCCTCAGGGTATTCATGGAGAGGCTGGTGGTCCAGGGCAGACCGGTCCAAGGGTGAGCCTATTGTACTCACACTTCAGTGTGTCAGTGCACAGCTTTTAGAAGTCCACATAAATAATCTTCAAGTGTTTTTATCCGCCGTAGGGTGAGCGTGGAACACCAGGTGAGAGAGGTGAAACTGGTCCAAATGGATTACCAGGGCAAAAAGGAAGCCCAGGAACCCCTGGACCTGACGGTCTTAAGGTTAGAGACAGAATTTTACTCAACATCAACAGCTGCATGCATCTAGCTCCAAAAAATGACTGAATAACACCACTTACATTAACTGAACTATAGTTTTGTGTGCAACAACATCATAATACACTCTAATGGCTATGCAGGGTAAAGCAGGTCCAGCTGGAATTGTTGGAGAACCAGGACCTCCAGGCCTACAGGGCATGCCAGGAGAGAGAGGAATAACTGGACCAGCCGGACCTAAAGGAGAAAGTGTGAGTGTGGCTGTGAGAGATAAGAGAAAACGAGTCTGCTTAATCAAAAGCTTTGGCACATGTTAAACATTTGCACATGCATAACAAATACTGTATAGATTTTAGTTTCATTCCTTGCAAACAGTGCAACGATATTGCATATATTAAATGCCTTGGTGAGTAAAGCTTTGTGAGGCATGACGGTATACTGGATGTCTCGCTAATATCCTCAGGCAGGAAGTTAATATTCTGTAATATTATCAGGGAAAGATTTTCTGCTTGGCACTGTGAAGTAATCACATTAAGGAAACTACATCTATAACATCGATTTGCACAAAATCTTGTGTTTTAATACTCTGTGTCTGTTTTCTCAGGGTGCAGTGGGTGACAGAGGAACAGAAGGGGCGGCTGGCAACGATGGAGTTCGAGTGAGTGACACAGAGCCATAATAAACTGGAGGAAATTAAACCTAACAGTCAATAATTCTGAATTTAGAAATACCCACATTCAAATTTATTATCCATTTCTTAATACAGCAGGGGTTATAAAGACACTAAATACAATATCATTGATGTCTGTAGGGAGAACCTGGTCCTAGTGGACCTGTTGGACCAGCTGGCCCACATGGGCAGAAGGTTTGATTCTTTTTTTTGTTTATTACTTTTTTTTAATCGATTTATCTATGTGGTAAATGAATTCCTCCTGTTCTACCTGTTTTGTCCCAAAACAATAAGACTTTGATGTTTCTTTTGTTTCTTAATAGAACTGATAAAAAAGTTAATTTTGCAGCTGTCGCTACTTAGATGCACTCAGAACTGATTGTTCAATTACAGGGAGAACAAGGCCAACGAGGCCCTTCTGGATCTCCAGGATCTAGAGCAATGGCTGTAAGTAGAGCTGTTTACCAAGGGAAATCTTGAACTTTTATGTTGGTTGAAGTTCTTGTCTCATTTGCTTTACAATACTATTGACTTGTTGTGTTGTAGGGCTCACGTGGTGAGCCAGGTCCTACTGGTCCAGTTGGGTTTGCTGGACCTCCTGTAAGTCCATCCATTTATCCACCCATAACACACATATGTATATTTTTAAATAATATGGTAACTATTGCCATGTTTTTGTGCTAGGGTCCTGATGGTCAGCCTGGAGTTAAAGGTGAAACTGGAGAGGATGGTGCAAAGGGAGAGGCTGGGTCTCCAGGACCTCGGGGAATGGCAGGAAAACCTGGATCACAGGTGAGCAAAAGAATTGTAATATGATCAAAGACCTAATATTTTATCATAACAGCGTGACATTAAAGACTGGTACAAAGACTGGATTGTTTTTTAAATCTGTATTTATCAAAGAATCATAAGATATACAGTATATTGAATCGAATGTATAGACCATGTTGGTCCCATAGAAAGAAAATGTATAAACATAGTGTCTTTTTAGGGAGTGGTTGGAATCACAGGCCTCAAGGGTGGCAGAGGAACTCAAGGAGCAGCTGTAAGTTACAAAAATCAAAGTACCAAAGTCATTCTTTATCAGCTTGGACACACCCAGAAATGCTTCTTACAGAATCCTCTTACTTCATTTCTTCCTCATTTTTGTGGAATCATCTTTGGCTTTCTTATTTTTCTAAAAGGGTCCCAGTGGTTTCCCAGGATCCCCAGGAGGTGTCGGCCCAGCGGGCTCTGCAGTGAGTCATTACATAATACATAAAGCAGTTCACCTAGCTCTTTAAATTATATTTGCAATGTATTTGGTTCTTTTCGACCAATAAAATATATATAGACTATTAAGGCCCATACACCAAGCCCGATAAAGATATAGTTATAAAAAAAAAAGTTTTTTTTATTCTAATGAATAGCAGAATCCACGCCATAATAATAATAATGATAAAGGCACAGAGAAACAGTATAGTAGGATTAATTTTCAGGACAATTTTTTTCCAGCTGACGAATAAGAGAAATATTGACAGTCAATCAGAATCCGTCCTGCTATCATGAGCTTGAGAATTTAAAGCAGCAGACCCGTGTGCGCTTAGAATAAACAGACAAAATCGTTCCCTAGTGTGGATGCTAATATCTTTATCTTTAGCTCGGTGTGAATGGGCCTTTACACTGATATTATTTTTAGGGTCCAGTTGGTGAGCCTGGTCTTATTGGAGCCCCAGGTAAAGAGGGCCCACCTGGTCTTCTGGGAGAACCTGGAGGTCTTGGCCGCCAGGGAGAGCGCGGAAACCCTGGACCTATTGGTAGCGCTGGAGACAAAGGTGAACCAGGAGAGGACGGACTGCCAGTATGTGATTCCTTATTAATCAAATTGTTTTGGATTGTCATTCATATATTTAAAAAATTAAATTTTACATGATTCAAATCTAATAATTTCAATACTATATCACTCATATTTTCTTTAACTTAACATAGGGCCCAGATGGGCCACCAGGACCTGGTGGAACTCCAGGACAGAGGGGACTTGTGGGTCTTCCTGGAATGAGAGGAGAGCGTGGTATGGCTGGCCTCCCTGGGCCTGCGGTAGGTCACCACTTCTACCTTCTTTTCATACAAGCAAATATTTAAAAATTTGTCTTTTTAGAATTACATTTTGCAGCCTCTAGTTAGTTGGGTAGTTAATTAGTCAAAGATGTTAATGATGTCTCAGATGCCAAAAGTTATCTTCTTTGACTTCTCATCATATCTGTTTCGTTTTTTTCAAGGGTCAACCAGGAAAAGCTGGCACCCCAGGTCCTCAAGGAACCAAAGGAGGTGCTGGACCAGTTGGTTTGCCCGGAGCAGCTGGACCCAGAGGAGATGCTGGCCCAGAGGTATGACACGTTAGTGTGAAAAACACAGAGTCAAGAGGATTAATTACCCGCACGAAAAAGATTATCTTAATGAATTTGTTCTTAAATTAGGGTTTGGCTGGAGCTGATGGAGTTCAAGGAGCTGATGGCATCATTGGACCCAGAGTACAAACTAATTTATCATTTGACAGTGTCTTATTAATATTGTTTAACCAAATCAGACCAAGTTCAAATGCTGTGTCAACTTAAATCCAGGGTGACAGAGGAGACCCAGGACCAGAGGGTCTTGCAGGTGGTCAGGGAACACCAGGAACAACAGGACCTGTCGGAACACCTGGAGGTCCAGGACAGAGAGGAGATCAGGTTTATTTCCTGTATCCCTTGTGGATACTTCAAAGCAGATTGGTGTTTCCTAAATGTATTTTTAAAAGCATGAGGTCTGACGTTTTTTGCATAATGTTGGATTTGAAACAGCTATGCTATATTTTATTTTATTCAGTTTTTATTGGTTGATTTTGCTGACAGGGTGCAAGAGGTCCACCTGGATCTGATGGTCAAGCAGGAACCAGAGGGAAAAAAGTAAGTCTGTATATTTACATATCGATATTGGTAACATTATAATTTTCATATATAAAATACAATTGAATGATAGCAAATGACACATGCACTTAAATTAAACTCTGAATTCACAAAACAGAAATATTTGAAAAAAGAAAATCTGGTATCTAAAGTTATTTTGTGGTAATAATGCAAGGGGAATGTACAACTTGTGTTCATTAATCTTCTAATCAACTTTAGGGACCACAAGGACCAATGGGAGATAAAGGTGACAAAGGTGATGCGGGTGAGAGAGGTCAGAAGGGCCACCGTGGCTTCACTGGACTCCATGGGCTTCCTGGAATTTCAGTACGTATAATGGACAATATGTAACCTGTCACACAAATACATTAACTACCTTCTGATAATCATCTGTCAATCATTTTCCTTCAGGGTGCTACAGGAGATGATGGTGCTATAGGAATCATTGGACCAAGTGGGCAAAGAGTGAGCAACAGAATCAAATATCACTCAAATCTGAATTCTCAAGGCACCAGCAATATGCATGCATGCTGAACAGAATTTAATACTGAACATGTCATTATTAGGGACCCCCTGGCCCGGTTGGTCCAGCAGGAAAAGAAGGAGATATAGGTCCACCTGGAGCAATGGGGGCTCCTGGAACTCGAGGTTCCCCTGGAGATTTTGGACCTGAGGTAAGGCAGGAGATTATGTTTATGATGCATTTTATGTTTTGAGATTAGATCTTCTTGCTGAGACATTTTAAACCAGTTCAGTGACGTTTGCTGGTTTTTGCTGGACTAGAGAGGTTTTGGGCATTTTTCACAATTGTTGGTCCATGCTGAGAAACCAGCTAAACTTGCTGAAAACCAGATGAAAAAAATCTACAATTTGTAATGTGCTTTCATTTCTCTTTTGACAATTGCCAGTTTTCCTTCTTTACTGACTCAGATACCTAAATAAGATACCCTGTACATCATGTCTCATAATCATGATTAATTACCGGATGCTGCTGATGTGTTTAGATGTGTCAACACTAAAATTCTGCATAACAGTAACAGTATTCAATTGCCTGTCTGTAGGGACCACCTGGAGAACCTGGCCCCCGTGGACCCCCAGGTCCTCCTGGCCCCCCTGTAGCTGCTATGGAAGATCTTTTGGGAATAAACTTCGACCTTGATATTGAATACGAGCCAGAGGAACCTCCACCTCCCCCACCAGAGTTCAACGAGGATGAAGCAAGGCCCAATAACGGATCTGATGCGGTTCGGGTCGACAGTGAGGTTCAATTGTCTCTGAAGAGCTTGGGAAGTCAGCTGGACAGCATGCGCAGTCCTGATGGCACTCGCCAGTATCCTGCCCGCACATGTCAGGACCTGAAGCAGTGCTATCCTCTGAAGAAGAGCGGTGAGTGAGACAAACCCACAGTTCCCTGATCAGGTACAGCGTGAACGATTTATGATAATCTCTGTAGAAATAATTCACAAAAATAAAAATTCTATAACAATTTATTCAAACTCTTGACGTTCCAAACCCAAATTAAAAAAGGAGAAATTTAAGTCATCAACTCTTATGACTCATGCTCCATTTTCAGATATTTGACTTCAAAGCTAACATGATGCGTCTTGGCATGCTGTGATTCAATGAGCTATGGAGATTAATGATTTCATTTGCTGTGTGTTCCAGCTCTTGTAAGGCTACAGAATGCTTGTAATATAACACACCATGCAAAAATAAGTTCTTTGTGAAGTTTTGCAGCAACACAAACTTTCTTAAACTAAGACTATTAGAATGAAGAATATGTCTTATCTTTACATATGAATTCTTTATATATTTTATATACTTTTTAAATTTATTGTATTCTAAGGATGTTTATATATTTGACTGGGAAACTTGTATAAACTTTTATGGTGTTTTTTTTGTGTCACAACTGATTAAGAGATGACTGGTAGACGGCAGTAGCGAATGACAGCTTTTAAAGTCTTTGGTCAAAAAACAGAAAATGAACCAACTGCAGCCTGGCATCAAAACAGATATACAAAAGACAAAATAAAATCTAGTCGATTCACGGACGGCCCGAGGCAGAGCGAGATCCTCTTTTTCCGTGTCTCTTAGTCACTTAGAGAGCAGGGTGTCTCACACAGCAGGTACAAAGCAGCTTTGATCAGGGCCGGTATCTTCTGCACACAAAAACTCTTCAGTCGAATGAAACGAACAAGCACAAATTCTGACACAACAGGACGCAGAAGATAGGTGAACGCAGACGACACATAATAATCTGGCAAAGACGCCAGCGCAGACAGGGAGAGAAGAAGGGACGCCAATCAGCGCTGAAATGAAGGTAGGTGTAATCTTAATCGTCCTGAGCGTCGATTAACAACAGGTAACAGCTGAGGGAAAGACAAAACATCACGTTAAAACAGAAAAGCAGAAGGCAGACCAAATAATAATTAGACCCGGCTCGTTATTAAAAATATTATTATTCAAATTCAAATTTTATTTGTCACATACACAATCATACAAAGTACAATATGTAGTGAAATGATTTTGTGCGACCACAGAGTCGCGACGGCAGACATTAGCGGCACCATCATAGAAAAAAAGGAATAAGATACATTAGGAAAACGGGGGTCAAAAAAATCCCTCCCAGACTGTCCAGTGTACAATGGGCAGTGTGCGATCAGGGGTAAAAAAATACCTCAGCAAAGCACATAAAGACATAACATTGCAACATTGGAGGGTACAGGGGATGAGGAAATGTCCAATGTAGGCAAACAACTCTGGTCCCTGCAGCTTGAGAGCGCTGGTCCCAGACCCGCCTACCAACACTGAAGGGTAGAAGCACGTGAAGACGTTGGATGGGGGAGGGTGATTGTCTATCTGTATCTGTGTGCGTCCCAATGATGTGTTTGCCTGAGAAGACTGTAACAGTTCGTCCCAGGTGCCCTTGGATAAGGTAAAGAAATTTTCCAGAGCGTCTCGTTATCTTGCTCTTCTGGGGAGTTTAGTCTCTAGCACAGCCTTGAGCCTTGCCAGCTAGAGAAGGTGAATAGAATAGAAAAACGGTACTTTCCAATTTGAATCAATATCTGCCAATTTTGCAGATAACTAATGTCCGTCACTGGTCTTCAGGTTTGTCCAAATCCCGTTGCATAGCTGCTTGTTTCACCAAGGTGTTATCCAACTTGCGGTCCATAGCCACAGTATGAGTGCTAACAGCTCTCATCATCGCTGTTTCAAGCCAGCCAGCCAGCCTATTGGGGTTGAGACTGGCTGCTTTTAAAATTTGTCGATATCCAAGTGCACCCACCTAATCCAATCAGCAGAATCCCTGTTATCAGAGTTCCGAATAGGTAAATATCTTCAACATCCTCCAGAGACATTGCGGCCAGGCACACGACGCTGCACTTCTCCCATCCGTCCATCATGTATCCAGCTACAAACGTCCCAGCAGGACAAGTATGTTCATTAGAACCCACGCTTCTCGTCGAGAAGACTGTGTCAATTGCATTCAGAGACCAGTTGATCAAATCCATAATTCCTTTAAAAATAAGCTTATTGCAATTTTTTTTTATTCAGTGTCGGAAACGTGTTTTCATAATTTTCAGAGCCCCTGTTGCCAAAAACACTTGTATTGTAAAAAGAAAAGAGGCAAAAACAACTTCTGTGTTCTACAGAAGAAAATAATAATAATCAGATTTAGTTATTGTTTAAAACTAGGGCTCAACAAAAGAATATGATTATTTACACATCTACTCATTATTCAGAAGAATATGAATTCTCAGTGCTAGAAATATTAAATTAAACATTTCATTATTATCCTTAACACTTTGCTGTTTCAACCCTACAAAATATATTTTATAGGGTTGTCATTTATTTTTTCTCAGATGTTCAGCAAACCACTTTGTGGTCCTGTTTTGTGTGTGTGTGTGTGCAATACCATGAAAAAAGAAAACACTGGAACTGCATGTTACAGGCCTTTAACCACAATCTAATTTATATGGGTTGAAGCACCTTTTTTAACATCTAATTTATGTAATTAACTCAATTATAGAACACCAGCAGGCATTGTGTGACAAAGTAATCTGCCCATAAACAAAATGCTTGTAGAGATAATTAGAGTCAGCATTAAACACAGTGCTCCTTAGCAGAAATAAACAAGACTTGCCTTAATTGGAGGGTAGAAAGACAGAACCACAGCTTACCAATATAAAAAGGTTATGTTTTATCTGACAGGAATTACCTGCATGATTCCCAACCGTTATGTCAGGCATAAAACTAACGCAGCATCCCACAGTAAGCATGCTTGTACTAGTTTTATTGGAAAATTGATGGGCGGTCATCTGCCAGTCAGCTGAAACTAAACCTGGATAATGATCCAGATCATTTGGATTAGGCCACATCAAAGATTTGGTTACCAATATTCACAATCCACGAATCCAAATTATATATAGATGAGGGTCAATTATAACTTCTTTTCCCAATGTATTACAGGTGAATACTGGATAGATCCAAATGAGGGCAACCCTAGAGATGCCATCCAAGTGTACTGTAACATGGAGATGGGGGAGACCTGTATACCTGCCAACCCTGCCAGTATCCCACGAAAGAACTGGTGGACTTCACGCTCCAGCATATCAAAACCAGTCTGGTTCGGGACAGTCATAAACCGGGGAACTAAGGTTAATATAAATCGATGACCATTTAAATTTAAATAAAAAAAGGAAATTACAAATAAATGAATTAAATGTTTCCCTGTATATGTCACTAAAAGCATGTCAGTAAATTTACTGTATACCCTGACCTTTTACTTTATTATTACTTTTATTACAGTTGACCTATGGAAACAAAGAGACACCAGCTAATGCTGTATCTGTCCAGTTGAGATTTCTCCGTCTGCTCTCAAAGGAAGCAGCACAGACCGTCACCTATCACTGCAAAAACAGTGTGGCCTATAAAGACGAGAAGAACAGCAATCTGAAGAAGGCTTTAGTCCTGAAGTCTTCTGATGGACAGGACATCAAGGCTTATAGCAACATCCGTATGAAGTACACAGTCTTAGAGGACGGCTGCTCTGTATGTTCTTTATATTGTTTGACATTTATTATTGACACAAAATTGGAATCATTGTTGGGAAGCTACTTTGCAAATCGTAGATTGGAGTAGATAATATAGTATTGAGGACCCTTTGAAGAGTAGTAATCTACACTACATTAAAAATTGTGAAGGAAGTATCAGTTTGAAACAGAATGAGAGTTCAGATGTGACTGTTGAGAAATGAGAATTTCTTTCAGGCTCCTAGGCTCCAGGTTTAGTAATTTTACTCTAATGTCAATGTATATGTCAATTAAAGTGAAAAAAAAAAGAACTAAACATAAATATAGGAGCCTGATTAAAAAAAAACGAATTTTTAAAGGAAAATTTTACAATTTTTCACAAACAAGCCTCTCATCTGAACTCTTTGATGTTAATATAATAGATTTTTTATCAAGTCTCTTACGCTCACTAAGCCTGCATTTATTTGATAAAAAAATACAATAGAAACAGTAAAACTGAAGTATTATTACATTAATATAACGTTTTCTAATTTTAAAATGTAATGTTTTTCCTCAGTGATAACAGATGATTCTTCAGCAGCCATTTTTTCAGCCTTCAGTGTCACATGATCTTTCAAAATTCTAATACACTGATTTGGTGCTCTTTTTTATATTAGTAAATATATTGAAAATTTATTTTATAGAAACCATAGTACACTAACTCTAATACACTAAGGTTTTGGGTAAGCATACTTTTATTTAGCATAAACACATTAAAATGTTCAAATGTGAGAGTAATATATTTTCTATAATATTATATTATATAACATTTATAATAATTTATATATATATATAACAATAATAATGTATAACTGAGCACCAAATCAGCATATTTCTGATATATCATGAGTAGAGTAATGATGCTAAAAATACAGCTTTGCCATCTCAGGATTAAATTACATTTGAAAATATATTAAAATAGAAAACGGCCTATTATTTAGCATTTTAATGTAATAATACTTCACAAATGTAGTGTTTTTATTTATTCTATTTTTGATCAAATAAATACAGGCCCGGTGAGCATAAAAGACTTTTCAAACACATTCAAAAACAATTATTTCAAACTTTCGACTGGTAGTGTGCATTTATGCTAAAAAATATGATTGAAATGAAAAATGTATTACAGCTGTTACTGTATATGTTACGGCTGTGTTCAGTTTGTGCTGTTTGGTGGTAGTTTCCATCTTTATAATTCTGCTAAACTGCTCCACTAATCACTCATCTGATCTCACTAAATGGTAATTTCAGTGCTTTGAATCAATGTGAACAGTCTTGGAGTTAGTTAGTCCCCAAAGCTATAACAACTATAACATTGTTTTCATTTCTGCAAAAACGCTGCCAATGAAACACCACCTCACTACTGTTCCTCTTTATTCCTCCCTCCAGAAACCCAACGGTGAATGGGGCAAGACCGTCTTTGAGTACCGCACACAAACACTTTCACGACTGCCCATTGTGGACTTTGCTCCAGTGGACATAGGTGGCAAAGATCAGGAGTTTGGCATTGACATCGGCCACGTGTGCTTCTCATGAAACCAGGATAAAAGCATCATCATTTGGACTTGAGCGCTCTGCCAATGCAGTATTTATTGTCGAACACCGTCTGTAAGGGCCTTGAGGAATTTCTGACCTTTATTTCATGATTATTCATGATAGTTTCCACTAGCCTGTGGTGTACGAGTGCATGAGAGACTATATGGACCTTTTAATTTATACTTTATACGCCATGGAAACATTCATTGAAATTAACTCAAAAAGTCATGTTTTACAAAATCTGACAGTGCCTTGACTGTCTAATCTGTATATTGTTTGAAGATGCCATTCACTCTTAAATTGCAATCGTTTCAAGTGGATTCTGAAGGTCAAGTGAAGAGATGAGAGAGATGAGTTTGTTTGTGTTGTATTAAAGTGGGATAATTATTCAGGATGGCATCTCTGCACTCAGTTCCCCAGCAGTTCTCTTCCCAAGCAAGTTTTTTGTTGATAGCAAACTGTTGGACAGATGATTCATTTAAACTTAATTATTAATGAGAAGTCACACAGAAACCAATGCTGGTCTCATTAAAAGGCTCATTAGCCTATAATACAGGACAAAGAAACTCTTCATCCAGCTTCATACAGCACATGCCCATTTGTACTCTAAAAAGGGGGTGAGATTCATTGTAATCAATGCCAAATTAAACATTTGAATTCCTTTTCAACAGACCTCTATTGATTTTTACCATGAATAAATGTTTGAAACTGTTTGAACTGTTTTCTGGTAGCAGAGTTTCTGACTGTTTAAAAAAGCACAACGCTAATATAGTGTGCTATGTGTTTTCATTTATTCACCATCAAAGAGCAATTTAACAAATATTCAATCGGCCATCAATGAAAGTAAAAAGGATCTGAACATCTGTAAATATAAACCTCAGCAATGGCCTTGCTGAACATATGAAAGAAAATGGTTTAGATGCAACATTTAAGTACATGATTGCACCGTTACAACATGAGCAACTGCTTCTGCAACCACCTTCTCTTTCTTCATAATTTAGTATAAAAGATTATTCTAAACACAACTTTTGGCCACAAATGAATTTATATAGTCTTAATTTGGTCAAAGCTCTAGAAAAAAAATTCTAGAAAGGGCTAGCGCACATTTGTTTCTTTCACAATTTCTGTTAAAAGGTTAAGAAGTTAAAATACACAACTCATAAAATGTATGTAACAATCTGCTGATTTGATCATATAAAAATAGAAATGACCTTCTTAAGGCTCCTGCTACATTTCTTTCAAACTCAATTCAAAATCAAATATTTAATGTGACATTTTGAGGGTTTTGTGGTCAAGAATTACAGCATATACAAAAAAGTCTTTCCAAAATCAGCATCGGCTGTCCACCTGATCCAGGGAAAACACCGTCCCCTCGAGAGTCAGTCCCATTTGGAACCCCTCCTATGCAAATCAGATGCAAAAAATAAACAGAACTGTGAGCTCAAAATAAACACAGAACAAGTTCAATGACGAAGTTTAGATTACACTAATATCATAATAACTTACATAACATAATTAAAAAGACGTATAGGTCACTCTTTATATTAGGTAACTACTATGTACTTACATGTACAATGTACTTATTGTGGTCATATTGTATTGCAAAACACTTTTGCTGCTAATGAGGCGGAATATTGTGGTACAGGGACAGGTTTGGTAGTACGGGTAGGTTAAAGGGTGGGTTAAGGTGTAATGGATGGGTCAATATTGTATTTATAAATACAAGTACAAAAATGTATTACAGATGTAATTATATATAGGTATTTTTAAAAATATAAGTACAATGTAAAAACATGTATGTACACAAAAAGTGCATTGCACCAAATTATTAATTTAAATGTAAGTACATAGTAGTTAAGGTCACCTAATATAAAGTGGGACCAACTTATATAACATTATTAACAAACATTATCATAATGCATAACAGATTAGCAGTTTATATACATTTAATATTATCTTTAAAATTTTAAGCCACAGTGAAGTCTGTTTTATGTCACAAATGTAACTCCAGCAGCCATTTTTTAATTAAAAAGCTGTTTTTTAGCATCTATGGTTGTGAAATGTTGCCTTTCTTGAGTGCAGCCACAATGCATCCAGCCATTAGGAATGAGTTTCTATAACCGCTCATTCTAACTGAATAGTGCAGTTTTTTCTGCATGCACATTGCAAAAATAAACTTAGGGCTGAAACTACTCGTGGCTGCACAGTACCGCTTGTATTTGCATGTTTCAATTAGTCTGAAAAACATTTAGATGGCATGCACGCAATAACCAGCACCACACAGAATCCGCAGAACTAAACACCCATCAGTGACATAGTTCTTTACAGCCCTTTGCCTCTGATGATTATACTTTAAAACAAGGGTGAGGAACGTTGATCCTGGAGGGCCGGTGTCAATGCAGATTTTAGCTCCAACCCTAATCAAACACACCTGAACCAGCAAATTGAGGTCTTCAGTATGCAGGTAGGTATTTTTTTCTTCAGGGTTGGAGCTAAACTCTGCAGAAGAGTGGCCCTCCAGGATCAACATTCCCCATCCCTGCTTTAAAAGAACAAGGAAAGGTGCATAAAATGTAATAAAATGCTGGTTTAATATATTAAAGTGCCCCTAATATGGAATTTTAAATCTGTAAATGCACTGTGTTTAAAGTTATTGTCTCTAAAATGAAAGAGCCGACTGAATCATTGAAACGAGTATTTTTTTTAATGAATCTCTAGCCATTTCATGTTGATGTCAACATGAAACATTAGTATACTGCCCGTCCACTTGTTGGTCTTTTCGCAAATTGTTTCTTTGCCACTAGGAGCAGTAAAAGCTCACAAACACTGCTTTAAATGAAACTGACCAATCAACATGGGGGTTGGGAAAAACTGAACGAATCCTTGAACAAATAAGGTAAAAAATAAATGCATATTAAAAGAAAATGAAAATGTCAAACAGCGAGTGTGATTTCACCAAGTACAAGATGTTTCCGGAGCAACATTCCAATCAACCAATTAAATTTGAGGGATAATTGTTTAGGAAATATAATATTTAGGCTTATGATCATGGTTAGGTGCTTTGTCACTCTTGTTAAGCAGCTATCATATCCCACTGATTTTATAAATACATTTTGGGTAGGGTTAGGTTTAGGGGTAGGGATTGGAATAAGTTTGTATTTTTGGACAGTAATGTTGATCCAGGATCATGTCTTGGCAAAAACACGGCGACCCATGTCAAACTGTTGTTCGGGACTCCCAAAACCAAAATGTGAACCTTTTATAACCAATAATAGGAGCACTTTAAGAGACCTACAATACAAACCAAAAAATACACAACACAAGTCATGCTTGTGAATCAAAGCGTATATATCTTGTAAAACCATATCAAAACACCAGAGCACTGTGAGGTGAATCACGAACATGTACAAACCATCTTTGCCGCTGAGAGTTTGGGGGTGGCATTCAGGGTGAAAGGAGAAATGAAGATAATTTAATTATTCAGGATTACAGGGTTTACAGACACAGAAGTGCAAATGACACTTACAGAGTCTAATAATCTCATAACAAGTATCGTTCCTCAGAAACGAAAACTTCCATAATCCTCTGGATTATTAAAATGATCTGAACCAAAGTGGAGTGAATGCTGTCAGCCAAATACTGCATACTTTGATCTAATAATATTGTCTGCCAATCATGTTAGCTGCTTCTGCTGTTTGTATGTTTATGACACATTACTGACAGCATTTCTCTTTCCTGTATCAAGAACTCTGTCATAATCCTACTTCAAAGCATGTGAGCAACATTTACAAAATTATTTACACCATCGTTTTTAGCATTCAAATTTGCACACTGCCTCAAAGCCAAAATGAAAACTTTATGATACACGCACAAGTACTGCGATACAGTTGTAATTAAGATTGTGCTTCAGTCCTATCATGTTTAGTACTTGCATGGTGTTACTGCACAAAAATAAAATAGACGCGATAAGTAATATATTATTATATTGAATATCTGTCAGTATTGTTGAACACTGATTTCAATAATGTTGCATATTTAAATGAAAGTAAAAAAAAACATAAAGGAGTAAACATGCTCACCTGCATCTCATCCAGTTTGGACTGAATGTCTGGAGTGAAGACAGCAGGTCCACAAATGAACGGATCAAATGGTTCTGCTCCAAACAGGTCTATATCTACAGCAGAACCAGACAACCTAGTAAATCATCTTTCATTGAGCAGACACTTACATTAAATGTGCAATAGCTCATGATCACCCCTTGCAGCTGATAAATTATAAAAATGTATTGTAACGTTCTCAGACAATGATGAAGCGTTTTGATGCAAAGGGGTGTTTATTCGGGCTGTTGTCGGCCACAACCCACGCCATATACACCCCGACTTAAGAGAGAACCGCACTTGAAACAGCGAAGCACTCTCTGACCCA
>JAUMHR010000050.1:4157828-4168692 GCA_032361145.1 Enteromius fasciolatus
GCAAAAGATTCAGTGTTCTGCTAACTGTGCCTAACTATAATTACTAAAACTGAAACTAAATATATAAAAATAAAATTGAAATGTTTTCACAAAATAAAAACGAAACGAAAACTAAGAAAACCATTAATGAAACAAACTAAAGCTAAACTAAAATTCATAGCAAATTTGAAAACGATATTTAAATAAAAAACGAATTTAAAAATGCAAAACTATAATAACCTTGCTAGGGACCATTAAGTGTTTCTGTGATAGTTTATAGTCCCCACTTTAAGAAAACAGTGGAAGATCTGACAAGCTTCTTCTGAATGGGTAAGTTGGCAGTCTTTAAATGCTGAAATGTTTTTTTTTTAGTTACCTATGGTCATGTCGAAGGTCCATGCAGGCAGTGAGTCAGATGGTCGCATGTGGGTGTTGTAGGGAAGTGGTATTTTAAGGTGAATGGGTCCTTTGACGTCAACCTCTTTTCCATTAGACACTATCTGGGCACTGATCATAGCCAAGGGGTTTAACTTGACATTCCTATAACCTGTAAATGGGTATACAATGATAACTGAGATTCATTTTATAAACTGCAGAAAATACATTAGAAAACTGTGAAAAGGTGTGTGGTTTGGTAATCACTTTTATGTGTACAATGTTCCATCATGCTAGCTCTTGTTTAAATCTGGGTATCCAAGAGACCTGATATTGACTAATCAATAACATTAATTAATCAATGCAGTATTGAGTCAAACAGTAATGGATCTTGTAGCTTTCATTTACTACAACTCCTGTACAATACACTCCCCTCACTTACTGAGCATTCACATTCAGAGAAACACAAAGGGTGAGCATTTACTCAATGATAAGATGTGATAACGAATGGCAGGACAACTGTTTAAATTTGCCTGCACCATCATGTAGTCAAATGCATACTGTAAGATAGTATCAAATTCATCTTACCTCCTTTACCACTCAGGTTTAGAGTAAAGAAATTTGAGTCTTTTTCTGTAGGCTGGGTTGGAACTGTCAGATAAGCTGACAACATGGAGATGGTAGTGTTCTCAGACAGTTTAAGGAGACTTTTGGGAAACTGGACACTCGGTTGAAATGACAGGTCTGTAATGTGAAATATATATAGAAAATACAACAGTAGAAATGTTATGTCATTATTACATACAGAGAAGATGTATATAGAATATTTTTAAAACAGCTCCCAATTTAAAAATAGCAGTATGGATATTTGGATGAAATAATAGGTAATAGGGATGTTTTATGCGACATACCAGATGCTTTTCGCGTTATCAGCACAGTATCATCAAAGAGCCAGATGTTCCCTTGTGTTTGAGGCCGCAGGGACAATGTAATAACAGAAAAAACTAGAAAAAAGCATAAAAACAAACATTCAAACCTCATTTCAGCAGCCAAGTTTCTCACATTAAAGAGATAATAGTTGTTTTCACCAAATGTTTGAAGGTCATTTCTTTAGAGCTCTATTTGGGTGTTCTAAAACAAGCCAGGGCCTGGATGAGGTCACATGGTTCACAGCTTTCTTGCTGCCTAGTCATTTATTCTCACTATTTATTTTTTCATCTCACTGAGGAGTATATTGAGCATTACTTGCTAAAATATGCAGAGATTAAGAGGTACCTTAAAGATACAATACAAATACAAAACCTGGTGCAATTAAATAATATAACCTACATAATATAATAATAAATACGATAAATAATAAATTGAGATTAATTGAGAATAAAATGACTTACTGGGCATTTTGGTTGTTTTCCAAGGCAGCTGGGTGAGTACATAACCCTCCATGCTGGCTACCAGTGTCAGAGTCAGGCCAAGGTGATATGGGACAGTGACCGTGACCTCCCCATTCTCCAGAGCCTGGCTGGAGTTAATCTGGGATCCATTCAAAAACACACCCACCAGAGCTCCTTTCAGGAACCTCTGGCTAGATGCATCTTTAACCAAAATCTTCAAGGTCAGGAGTGACTCTGGAGACAGAGTAAATGTCAGGTTTTGTGGAAATTAATAAAAATGAGCATAGAAGGATATTCTGGTCGCTTTAATGCAAAATTTTTCCTTGAGCCCTTGCAATATGAGTCAAAGATAAGAGAATTTATGTTATTTATTTATCTTTTTAATTAAACAAATTAATTGGAGTTAACCATATGCATTAATGATTATAAGTTTATTGTGGTAACTGAAATGTATTTGCTCAATGCATTAAAAACCAATACAGCCAACACTGATAAAAATTGGTTGGTGGCAGTAAAATGAAATAGTAATGACCATAGGACCCACAGCTCAGGCAGGGCAACTTAAAAATAGATCAAAGTGCCAAATGTCGGATGAGCACATCAGTAAAAAGCTGAGGCTGAGAAACCTTGAAAATCCTCTTTGAAATGTCTCTCAATACTGAAAAAGCCAATCCCTCATTCTTTGCACGTGCAGATCCTCAAAAAAACATTATAACCAGAATGACACAATGGCAGACAATAAAAGTTAGTAAAATAAAGCAACGGAGCTTCAACATTTTTCAGTAAAACTGAATTTTATTGGAAGTGCTTTGGTCTTAAATTCAGTCTCTAATATTTGAGCAATATTAAATCAGTATTACATATAACTATTTTACTAACACAACTGACTTGGTACTTAACAGAATGTGTAACTGGAAATTAGCTATAGGACAGTACCATTGACCTAATGATATTCAGTGAAATTAATTTACTCTAGTCTTTGTGCTGTTCTAGACCCATCTGGGAATGGGAATGGCAATGGCAGATGCTATCAACCTGGGACCCCGAAATCCCAAGGGGTCAGCAGAAAATTTTGAGGAAAAAAACATAAAATTAATCTTTATTATAAACATTTATTTTAAATTAGTGTTCTATAATCATATTTTAAACCAGTTGTCTTTGCAGTATTAACATACTATTTTTCTCAAATGGATGTGTATATATATATATATATATATATATATATATATATATACACACAGTGTGTTATATATGTGTAGTTTTGGGTTCATTGGCATCAAAAACTCCTGATATTTAAGACCTAATGGATTTGATTATACAATTTCAGAATGATCTTGGGTGATTCTAGCTCTAAAATATCCCACCAAATGCATAATGACTCTGTACATTCAAGATAAACATCGTAACGTTGCTCAACCACATCAGCGATTCACCTTTAAATAATGTAGACACGGCTGCCCTAAATAAAGCCCGAAATAGGTGGTTTCACTGCAAAAGGCCCTGTAGAAGTGTTCCGCAAGCTCACAAATAATAGCCATGTAATAAACGCTATAGGCCATTGTTATGATACAGTAAGCACAGCGGTCAACAGCGCACCCCTGTCCTTTGTTGTCATGCACCCCATCATGAAAACATCCCTATTATTCGCGAGCCGCGTGCGGAGCTCATGGCGGAGCTGATGCTGAGAATGTAGATGATGCTGAGGAACTCAGCGGATGCCGTGACCGTTACCTGATGAAGCCACCGTCGCATCCCCCTGTCCCTTGAGCGGGGACGTCTGCGTTTCGCTGGCATTGTCCTCCTCCGACAGCGAGGCGAGCACTCCACCCTCGGCTCTCCTCACGTACCCATCCTCGCAGAAAATCAGCAGCGCGGCGAGGAGCACACACCCCGAAAGGTCTGGCATGGCGTCTCAGACATAACTGCACTCAGTGACACGGAGAAGGAGAACGTTGTTGTTTTTCTTTCTTTGGGTGGCTGTGTATGTCACGGTCACATCATGCTTCTTGGGTGGACCGATGGATATCTGAGGGAGCTCCTGGAGTCAGACGGGTGCGCGTGTTGCGTCATAGCTCACGCGATGCCATCTGCTGGCTCAGTGTTTTTTCTCTTTGTTAAAGCGCACGCAATTACGCAATGCTCTTTAAAGAGCCCAGGTAAACTTTTTAACGGAATATTTTAATTGGGTTATATAAAATATTTTAAATTATAAGCAAAATTTCTGTCTCGGTAAAATAGTTATCATCGTTAAAAATCGTCAATACTTACGTTTGTTTCCCACACAGACCTTAGTGTGGGGATTGCATAGACTAATTAGGTTAACGATATTTCTGTTACCTAACCCAACTCCTACCCCTAAACTTACTGATCACTGAAACGTGCAGAACATTAGATTTAGAGCACATAAAGCACATTTTGGCTGATTTATAAGCCTTTCAAACTAGTGAGGTATGTCAATCAATGTGAAGACATTTGTGAAACTGAGATACCGCTATTTGAAAATCTACAATCCGAATGCAAAAAAACCTTTACAGTTGCCCTAACAATGCATATAAAAGACAAATAATTTTGACCCATAAAACGCATTGTTATCTATTGCTAGATATCAGGGGCCTGTACCATGATGGTGGCTAAACAAAAGATTAGTTTAGAGTTGACAAATCTAAACCGATGGAATCTGGCATCATTGGTACCATGATGAAGCTCATCAACTTTCTTTATTAACCCAGGCTTGATCCTGAGTTAATGTAGCATGTGCACTTGAAAATGTGACATCAGCAATAAGCAGCCAATCACATGCTTTTAAACTTTCATTCACTTCTTGTGAGAGAGTCAGATTCACTACCAAAGATTAAAAGATTGAGCAATATGAGGAATTTCAACACATTTACACAGCAAGATCAAACGATCTTTTAATGAAAGAGGAAAACTTGAGGGGAAAAAAACTTGCAAGTAAGCTGTATTATCTGTTTATATTAATTTAAAAGCCTTTTACTATTAAACTAAACTGGATTGTGTAATAGATTAAGGACATAATAATTACATAATCATTTTAAAAATAATAATCTAAAATCAGATGATTTTATCTTTGAACAACGTTTTACTATGCAACATCCTTTGATTTGGAGTAAGAGAAGCTGGGGGAGTGGCTTTATTGCATCAGACATGTGTCACCTTGCTGGAAGCTGATCGGTCAAATTTCGTTTTGAGATCTCTAACCCTGAACAGAACCTGCCCCAGAGCAGGTTAGCCTTGCAGTGCAAGTTACCATGGCAATTCACACCAATTGAAGTTTCTTTCATGGTACCTACAGTATTGGTGCAAACTATTCCTAAATTTACCTGTCTAGCCAGCTAATCCGGCTTCATGGTACAGGCCCCAGTACTACTTAAGACTGGGTTTATGGTCCATAGCGTTGTCATTATGTAATGACAAAGACAAATCACGCTTATCTTAAAATAAATCAAAGCTATCATTGTTTGTTAGCTTTAAGACATCAGAAGAACAGAGCGTTTTTTTTGAGGTATTGACATACCTCCATTTTATTGTAATAATTCAAGCGAATTACACCGTTATAATGTACATACAAACAGACTTGTGGAAAAAGGTCTTCTGTAAAGAGAAAGTCTTGAAAGAAAAGTGACCACATTTTCTCACTCACCCATTCTCCAAAAAACAAACGAACAAAAAAAAGCATATTACATAAAACATAAAACCAGGAAATTAAGGGTCTCATTTATTTTTTTAAAATCAAAAGACATTGAAAACAAACATCTCCTTTTTAAGCAGCCCTATAAAGGAGTAGATGAACATTCCTCAACTGCACCACATAAGAGTATGAATCTTCCAAGATCCTCTCTTTCACCAAACCAGCTTACAAGCATAGTTAAAGCACTCATGGTGGTCATCAGTTCATAAGACCTTTTTTTTAAACTGGGAGAGAGAAGGGAGAAAAAAAAAAAAAAAAAAACCTTTAGAGTGCTCACCAACCTGATGCAAAAAAGCAAAAAACAAAAACAGGAAACCAAATAGCTCCCATAAACTTTGCAGAATTTTCTGCATATTATGAAAGCCTTGTAATAGGCTAAGAACAGTGGTTACACTGCCAATCAGACAGTGGCTAAAGTCACCTCAAGCAGGAGGACACAGGTCAAAACAGCAAGTGGGAGGAGACTTGAGACAGACTGCTAAGCCATGCCTGCTTCCTCCATGCCAACACATTAAACCTCCTCCCCCTCTTCATCATCATCATCCTCCAAGTCACAGAAGTCGATGGATGGCCTGCTGTCCTCCGCCTCATCTTCATCAGATTCTGCATATGAACCTTTCAGGAAGAGATATGTAGAAATATTAACTAACTGAAAAAAGAGGGAGAAAGGAAGTAGAAAGAGCCAGATGCCACCTTCTGGTGGTAAATTAAACATACAAGCATTTTTAACGCCAACTAGGCACTGGTAATTCCTTCTATTCACGCAACAGCCAATAATGACTCACTATGTTAGTTTAATAAATAAACAGATGTATTAAATGCAATGCAAACAAATTGTAAAGCGTTTACACTTTAAACTTCACCCAGTTCTTTTTAAAAACAAGTACACATATGTAACAAGCACCATAACAAACACCGGGTTATCCTCTATACTTACCTATGCATTTTAAGTTGATATCAATTATTTTAAGATTAATATACATGAACTGTCACGGTTAGAAGTTTCATGATGCAGTACCAACATAAAAAGTAATTCATAACGTACTTTCAAGATTGTCCATGTGCTCGTGTAGAGTTCTCGCCAAGTTGAAAAACTGAGCGAGAGAGGAGAGAACGTTTAAAACAGCTTATAATGTACACTTTCATATGGAGTGACGCACCATGCGAGTCAATCTACTGATCTTGGACAAGAGCTAAAGGGCAATGAATAAAGTAACAGGAAAGATGTAGAAGTCTTACCCCAGCATCATTTACTGCTCCCAGGACATCAGAAAACCTCTGTTCACACAGGTGCAGGAGCACCACCAGATACAGCCCACAGCTGATGAACTCATACTCCGACTGAAGATTCAAACACACAAGCATGAAAATAAATATTCATGTAACTGGAATTAACTTTTTCAAAGACTAAGCAAGTAATGTGACATCTTTCAGAGTGTCAATAAGGAGCCTGATCAACAGTGATGGAATTTTAACCAAATACTAGTTTTGATTCAGTGTTTTTCTAAATGTGCCTGACAGATGTGGAGCTCAAGTTAAAAAGTTAAACATTTCTATATTAGCATGTTCCCCTCATTCCCCCTTGACCCAGTCTCACATTTACAATCTTTGTGAATAACTGTTAAAAGTTGGTTTACACCAAGACATGCTCAGTGTTACAATCATTTAAAATGGACTACAGACAACTCAGATAAAGTCAATGTTTATATGCTGTCAATGTTTTTTCCCCATACAATTCTGACGTTCTTCCCTTGCTATTGGAAGTTTCTCAATTTTGACCATTTTTTCCTTGAAAATCCTTGAGTTATAATCTCAAGTGTTAATTACAGTGGGTACATTTTTCACTCTGTTTTATTGCAGCCATTTGCGACAATCATTTAAGTTAATTTTTCCCCTCATTAAAATATACACATAGCACCCCATATTGACAGAAAAACACAAAATTGTTGACCTTTTTGCAGATTTATTAAAAAAGAAATACTGAATACTTGGATCAAAAGGGTGCTTCTACTAAATACTAAAATATCACATGGTCCTAATACAGCCACAAGTCTTTTTGGGAAAGATGCAACAAGTTTTTCACACCTGGATTTGGGGATCCTCTGCCTTTCTTTGCAGATCCTCTCCAGTTCTGCCAGGTTGGATGGTAAAAGTTGGTGGACAGCCATTTTTAGGTCTCTCCAGAGATGCTCCATTGGGTTTAAGTCAGGGCTCTGGCTGGACCATTTAAGAACATGGTCATGGAGTTGTTGTGAAGCCACTCCATTATTTTAGCGGTGCGTTTAGGGTCATCAGGTCCCAGTCTGATGTCCTGAGCACTCTGGAGAAGGTTTTCTCCAGGATTCATCAGACCAGAGAATCTTATTTCTCACCATCTTGAAATATTTCAGATGTTTTTTAGCAAACTTCATGGAGGCTTTCATGCGTCTTGCACCGAGGAGAGGCTTCCGTTGGGCCACTCTGCCATAAAGCCCCGACTGGTGGAGGGCTGCAGTGACTTTCTACAACTTTCTCCCATCTCCCGACTGCATCTCTGGAGCTCAGCCAGTGTGATCTTTGGGTTCTTCTTTACCTCTCTCACCAAGGCTCTTCTCCCCCGATAGCTCAGTTTGGCCGGACGGCCAGCTATAGGAAGGGTTCTGGTCAACCCAAATGTCTTCAACTTAAGGATTATGGAGGCCACTGTGCTCTTAGGTTTTGTAACCTTGGCCAGATCTTTGCCTTGCCACAATTCTGTCTCTGAGCTCTTCAGGCAGTTCCTTTGACCTCATGATTCTCGTTTGCTCTGACATGCGTTGTGAGCTGTATGATCTTATATAGACAGGTGTGTGGCTTTCCTAATCAAGTCCAATCAGTATAATCAAACACAAGCTGGACTCAAATGAAGGTGTAGAACCATCTTAAGGTTGATCAGAAGAAATGGACAGCACCTGAGTTAAATATATGAGTGTCACAGCAAAGGGTCTGAATACTTAGGACCATGTGATTTTTCAGTTTCTTTTTTAATAAATCTGCAAAAATGTCAACATTCTGTGTTTGTCTGTCAATATGGGGTGGTGTGTGTACATTAATGGAAAAAAAAAAAAAAAAAAAAAAACTTAAATGATTTTAGCAAATGGCTGCAATATAACAGAGTTTATAAACAAACGTTTATAAATAGATATTAACAGGCAGTTCTAGGGGGAAACAAAGTCAAGTCAAATGAGTCTTCTTTGTGAAAAGTGAGGGTAAGTGTCAAAACTTCAAAAGTGCTGCTTTTTGGTGTAAACAGCCTTGTTCGTTCACAGTCATCTCGTTGATAATGCATGAAAAAATTGAAAAACCATAACCACAAAAAATTGCAATGCAAAAAACTATTTTCTCTCTCTCATATATATATATATATATATATATATATAGCTAGCTAGCTAGAGGTAAATCTAAACATGCTTTATTGTATACACATTGGGTTGACACTCTTACCCTTTCATGAGATCTGTAGAGCTCATTGATGTCAAAGTTCTCAATGTTCAGGTGCAGTTTTTCCTTACAAAGTTCACAGGTAGTGATGGCTTCCAAGTTAGAACCTGTGTATGAAAGTGCACATGTACTCAATATTAATAAAAAATAAAAAAAAAAAGCTGCATTCACCTCTTATTAGCAAACCTAGCCCTCAATGAGATTTGGAACCCCAGTTTATGCTGCTCTTGGGAAATGGTAGAACCATTGTATTCTCCCAAACACTTTAGGCACACAATTATGGCAGTCATTCTGAACTCTACAATACAGTAATAGCACTCTTCCATAATGGCTTATAGCCCCCTTCCTCAATGTCAAATGTTGTTCAGAAAAGTTCAAAAATATAGACAGTTAACAAATGAGATTTTTCACAACTTAACATTTCCAATGTGTGCCATTTATCAGTCTGCTTTCACACAGTGTTATGCATCAGAAGTCTTGAACTGCAGGAAATTAAGCCCAAATCCTCCTTTTCAGACCGAAATTGAAAGCGGTTCCTTTCTCAGTTCACATCAAACAAATGAATATACACTACATAAATACCTAATTTACTCCTGCCCTTAGGAAAAGACATCCATACCAGAGCTGATTTTGGAGCGAAGCCATTTCTTAATGCAGTCCTGGTGCACATACTGCAGGCTGCCGGTGCACTTGCAGGGCTCGATCAGAGGGTTGGAACTCGACTGCTCCCCCATCTGACAGATTCGGCACAAATCACCTTCCTCCTCATCAGAGTCCTCCAACAGCAGGCTAAAAGTAGGAAGATGATGTGGTTATACTCAGCAAATTAAGTTATGAACATCCGTTTCTACTACACTACGTGCCCAAACATTCAGAATTTAGACACATTTCAGCTGACGCAGCGAATCACGATTTTCAAGATTACACAAAACTAGAACGGTTGAAGCTAAACTTTGCAGGAAGGTGGTCCTTCAGGAGCAGGAATGGAAACTCTGCTAGGCACAGCCAATAAATAATTATTTGATGAGAAAACAGTGTGGGCTGCAATTCATCGGTTTATAAAGTGCATCAAGTGTGTACTTGAGTGCCTCGACACACAACTACATCATAAAATTGTGTCTTAATTCCACAAATCAAAATGGCATCCACTTAACTATCAGTCAAGTGAAATAAGTTGTTGTTCCAGCCCATGGCTTGTGGGCAGTATTAGTTGACATGCACTCACACACAAACATATTTGCAGTTATTCCTTAAAATAATGTTTTGTAAAAACGTTGTAAAGAAAAAAAAAAAGTTTGACCCTCATCTTATCTCTTATATTATTGTTTGTTTAATTTTTGTATGTTTGAATACATCAACTAAGGCTTCAAAGATGACACTTCAAACCATTGTTTTGCTATGAAAATGCACTCAATTGTTTTGGACGGCATTAAAACGAATAGCCTTATTAAAAATGCATGCACTAAAAAAGTGCCAATTCTTAAAAGAATTAACCTTAATATTTCCCAACGGATTAATATATATAAAAAAAAATAAAAATAAAAAAAATAGTATAGAAAATGACTAATAGCACATGGTCTTCACATTGGGACATAGGATATACATTGCATGGGATAATCATGTGCATCGAGTCAACAAAGCCGGTTCTTTGATTAGCTGTAAATCTCCATCACTTGTTTTCAAATGGAGTACCAGTTAATACACAGAACCGTAAATCACCAACAAGCTACGCAACATCGCGTCCAATTTTGCAGGCGAATCATTTGTGATGGTGAACGCTACATAGCATAGTTTGTCATTATGTGGATGATTATCTCATGCGATATAATCGCTAAGCCTTATTGGGACGCAGGTTAAGGTAGAGCAGGGGTGCCCAACCCTGCTCCTGGCGATCGACTGTCCTGCAAAGTTTAGCTCCAACTCTAATCTAACACACCTGAAGCAACTAATT
>JAUMHR010000050.1:4197581-4212367 GCA_032361145.1 Enteromius fasciolatus
CTCAATCTTCATGTAAACACCTCAATCAATCCAATTGATCTCAATTTGAATGAAAGGGATGATGTAGACCTGAAATAATCTGATCAACTGGAACATAAATAATCACGGAGGCCTAAATGTTTTGTGTGTCACACTCTTTTTACATATGTAATTAAGGTAAAAGTAATTAAATATTTGTGGTACACATTATCACAAGAACCTTGTTTTGCTGCATTGACTCACTGATGAGGTTTTAGAGCAACTTACAAATAATTGACCACTGGATGACCAATCAGAATCAAGTATTTCAGACAGTATGATAATGTAATTTAATTATAGTAAATGATACACATATTTGCTGACTCCAAAACATTAAAAAAGTGCTATTTAGAAGTGACACTAGGTAGAACTTTAACATGATTATCATTAAGAAATGGCCACATATCATCTGATGTAACTGTCTGTCATCTATCAGGGTGGTGGTTCAGAGCGGTTGATACAACAAGAGCGTTTCTTCGTCATATCTGGCTATTGTTTACAGCTCACAAGGGTCTTGAGTGTCAGGGGGGAGGGACGGATGGTTTGGCGTGCAGATGGTCCAGAGAAGAGGGGGGCATTGTGTCTGTGTGTGGGTGATGTGCAGGGAGATATTTAGTATTTTATTGGTCTGTTCCAGAGGACCCAGCTGCTAGGTCATTCCCTGCTGGCACACTCAGAGAGCGAGAGAGATGGCGAAAGAAAATACAGAGAAAAAGGGGGCATTAGTGTAGATGTCGATGCGAGCAGAGAGGATTTAAAGCGCAGAGGAGAGAAGAAAAGTGAAAAATCTGAGCTAGGATGAGAGAGAGCGAGACGGAGAGGAAAAAAGGGAAGGAAGGAGCGGGAGAGAAAGGAAAAGAGGGGAAAAAAAAACGAGGGAGGGAAAGAGAGATAAGCAGCGAGCGAGTGAAATGTGTCCGCCGTGATCCATCAGCCCTGCAGCCACACTAATCACAGGTGGAATTCAGCGAGCTCTTTAAAACGCTGCCTCTCATTTCAAACCCTGCCCTCAGGCTCTCTGTGTGTGTGTTTAGAAGTGTGTCAAAATCTCTCTGCTTGCCCTGTTTTGTGTCTGTTTGTGTGTGTGTTCCACAGCATATGTGTGTGTGTGTGTACGCGAGTTTTAAGAGAAAGACAGGGATCTCACGAGACGACGCGTGTAGGTTTGTGTGTATGCGTACATATTTCTGCATGTGTGTGCACCTGTTTGTGTGTGTAAATCCCCCAGAGACGATATCTGGCTCAAACAGCTCCAGTGATCACAGATTGTGCCGTTACTCTGTGCGTGTGTGAGCGAGCAGAAAAGAGATGGAGCGCAGAGGAGAAGAGGTGTGAGTGTGTGTGTGTGTGTGTGTGGGAGAGAGAGGGCAGAGCGTCTTTGTGTCTCTACCTATCCCATCATCCCGTTCAGCTCAGCAGAGGTGACACCAAGGTGAGCGTGAGCGCTCTCTCTCCTTCTCCATCACACCAGCACTGCCTCTTGCCCTCCCTCCCCTCTTCTTCTCTCTCTCTCTCTATCTCTCTCGCTGTGCCTCTCTGCACGGCTCAGTGGCAGATGGAGGCTGTGTCAGCAGGGAGAAATGGCCATTCACACACTCCTTACACACACTCTCCCTCTCTCTTTCTCTCTCTTGCTCTATCGGGATGAAAAATGTTGGACGATACGGATAGATGATAATTAACTGATACTGAAAAAAGAAAAACTCTTACATTGGCAGATATCAATATTATCTGTCTGTTTATCCATCTTTCTGTATATCCATCCATCTTATACTTCCATTTATTCTGTTCATCTATCTGTCTGTGTATCTATCTATCCGTCTGTCCATCTTTTTAAAGCCTTGGGTGGATATTTGTTGATTTCCTCTGAAACCTACAAAGATTATACTGTTTGAAATGGTAAAAATAAGACCTGACATCATCTGCTTTTAACGTTTAGTCAGATCAGTGCACTTTATAGGTGGCTGATATCAATATGCTGACCGTTACATATATGCATCAGTCTACTGTCGGCTGCGTATTAGCTAGTCCTTGTTTTAGCAGTTGCCTTCTTTTGGTTCAGCAAACATTAGTAGATACTGTCACATCTTTCTCAGTTACGTCACTACAGTCAGAGCGTATCTGGGCCTGACCTCTTTGCACAGGTGTGTGAGTGTGTCGCGCAGGTCAAAGAAGTGGAAATGTGCGATCATCATTTTGTGTTAATACAGCTATTAAAACTCAAGGTGAGAGCGAGATAGAAAGGTCGGAAAGAGTGGGGGAGAGGGAGACTGAGGAGACGGCAGGAGGAACAAACGATGCACAAAGCGGGTGACAGCGCAAGCTGCTTTAATATGTATGTATTGCAGGTTGATGGTTGATTTCATTAGCAAATCTCATTGTTATGCATGGATTGTTCTCCTGCAGCAAAATGAATATTGCATTCACGCCGCCCGTAGGTTTGGACAAAAACGTTTGGATTTTTAACTGCAGCCTTAAGGAAAAAAACGAAATGTGCTTTATGAGGTTTTCCTCCGTTTCTCTCTAGATCCAATTGATGGCAATTAAAAGCATTTAGCACGTTGTCATTCACTATAGATGAGGCCTTGCGTAGAGAAAGAGGGTTTAATGTGTTTGCCCCTGGTTTTGTCTCTCTGACATGTTTAATTGTAACCAAATGCCCGTCTTTGTCTTTCAGTGTGTGTGTGTGTTTTGCTCTTTCAGCTGGGTGTTTCTATGGAGGTAGTGTGTGGTGTATGCCTCGTGTGAAATAAGGGGTTGATGTTAGTGCGTGTGAAAATGTGTGATATTAAAGTGTGTTTTGTGTTAATGACAAGCTTGTATAGCCAATCTCTGGTTGTATAACAGAACTTTTGAGCTTCTTGGTCTCTGGTGAATATAGAGGTCTGTGTGTGTGTGTATCTCAGAGGTATTAATAGCCTGACCAGGCACAGGAAAAAAAGACTCATGTTTTTCCATCTGTTTTCACAGGAAACAGTCAGGACGGATTATCTCTTACATACACACACAAACTCTCTTTCTCTCTCTCTTTTTCTTTGGGCTAATGATCTGATGGTTATTGCAGCACATCTCTGTTTTTCTGTGTGGATTATGAAATACGGACGTTGCACTTTCCATTTGGATATTCTGGTTTCTCTATCATATTCATCATATGAGTGATTCAGAGAGAAATAAAGTCATTTCTGGACTGATATTTTCTGCAAATCTAAGTGAAGCTGATCAAACTGGTGGAGGTCTGGAGTTCATGGATCAAAAGCACATAACGGCCACACACACTCAAAACCACCGTGTTATTTGCTTTCAGGGAAAACACACATTTTTGTTTGAGAAATAAGAGAGAGCTCAGACTCTCGGCCACTCTGACTAAAGGTTAGTCACACACTCGAACAAATTCACAGGTGGGAATACAGAAAGGTGTGTGGAGATGACTGTTCGCTGGGTGATTACAGGAAAGCTCAGAGTAAGCACACCCAAGCAGACACAAGAACAATGTGTGTACAGGAACACACAGACACAGAGTGGGCTTCAAAGTCTGAGACTATAAAGTAAAATGCTTCTATTTTCGAAATCAAGTAAAAATTGAACTGAAATCACGGTTAATCACATCTATATTTACTGAGAACAACATCGATGCAAATTAAAGCATTGAAAATATATGGCTTTAAATTTAGTCAATAACTGGCCATGGATTCATTTTAAATGTTGGTTTCGTACATGAATGGACACCCGTTGCCTTTACATTACATCCTGGTGTTTTTAGGATCTTGTGCATTGATCGACGCATTTAAGATTTTTCATTTTAAGATTTAAAAATTGTATAATCATTATAATAACAGCCAGATTGAAAAGTTAAATTGTGAGAAAATTAACATGAATTTAATGAGAGCAGCACTAGAGCTGATGATCATGATTTGAGAATGATCCAAAGAGCATCTTGAGCTTCAGCGGAATCAAGAACATCTGCACAAAGACATCAGTGTCACGAATTTGCTTCGTTTTTATTAACGATCTAGAAATGGCTTAGTGCAAAATCTAAATATATCTTTATATGTTGTAAAAAGTAAATCAATCAAAAAATAAAAGTCCAGGTTTTTAAATAAAATTTCTATTTTTTTAATGTGGACTTTCTGACTCGACTTTAGATACAGACTCTCGTTGGTCTGTTGATATCTTTTGCAGAAAAGGCGCAGATTGTGTCCAACCATCTGCTATTGAAAGAGCACATGCTACAGTGTCTGTCAGTGCATGTGTTTTAGAGCTGAGGGGAGAGATGGAGAGAGAGAGACCTGTCACATGCAGCCACATTGAACAAACCCAAACACTTTGCTTCATATCATTGGAACAGTTTAGCAGATGAGTGTTTTTTTCTTCTTCTTTTTTTAGTGATTGCCTGTTGCTTCACAGGACTCCAGCACCAGTATATGTGTGTGTGGATAACGGTCTGTGCCATTAGTGTGTCTTTGTGTGAACAAATACACACACACTCTCAGTTTTTCTCAGTTTCTCAGTGATTTGCAGCATTGTAGCAATATACAGGAAGTGCAGAATCGACTTGCGGTCAGTAGTGAAACTAAATGTGTGTATGGTTGTGTGGCAGGGGTTTGCTTTGCTGTACTTGGAGTGAAAAAAGAAGCCAAATCCAACAGTACCGTACCTTGGGGTAAGCTTAAAGTGACTGATAAGTAATTATGCTTGTACTTAAGTTTGGGGACCAATTCTAACTATTATCTACTTTTAATGACTTTTGCCTCAATAAACTTCTAATTTGCTGCTTATTAATAGTTTGTAGGGTAGTTGTTAAGTTTAGGTATGGGGACCAAAAATATCATGCAGAATAAGGTATTAATATAATGTTTTATGTGCTAAATATTAATAAACAGCCAATAGTAATAGACCTATGCATGTTAATAAGTAAATAAATTTACATTTGATCATTTAGCAGATGCTTTTATCCAAAGCGATTAGTATAAACAAGTCCCAAACATTCCTGGATCGTAAGATGTTTGTGTGTGTGTGTGTGTGTGTGTGTGTATTGTGTGTGTGCCTACTTAATCGTATGTTGAGGTCAAATATTTAGCCTGACGTGGACTATAGGTAAAAAAGTGTTAAAATAAAGTAAGTACGTTTTTGTTTTTAAGTTTTAAAAAAAGTTTTCTGTTAGGTTACAGTATTTCAATTAGCTGTTTATAAAAACAGTAGATGTCTATGCAGTGTCCCCATTTAGATAGATATGTAAAGGTGTGTGTGTGTGTGTGTGTGCGTGTGTAGCATTTCAAAGCCAGTCATTTTTTTTTGTCAAATGTACAGAGACTATCACAATAGTCACAATCAAAGCAGGAGACATGAATACCGTTGTAAGCTGTGTGTTTGTGTTTTTGTGAGATAGTCGTGTGTCATGTTCTCTGATAACGTCTTGAAAGGATCAGCACGAACGGAATGTTTAAACAGCAAGAGAATATTTACAGGTACATCTGTAAGACACACAGCTGCAACCGCTGCGCGCACGTGTGTGTGATGGAGATGTGAATGTTTGGCTTGCAGGTGATTTAAGAGAACATTAACGGCGTAAACCATCAGCTAATTTTACCACCGCAGTGTATATTACATTCATTAAACTACATCAGGATGATTCAATCAAATGCATCAAACAGGTCCATGTGTGGAGGCGAGTGTGTGTGTCTCTTCCCTCCCGCCGCTGTGGTTTTTCGTGAGGGTATCGGGTAATAGTATACTCTAAACTAACAGCGACCTGCGCTCTTCCCCTGATCTGATCGTCTGTAATGGCAGACACACACTCACAGCTCTCAAAGATGGCCGCCTCCACGAGGATGACAGTGCGTTTGTTGTTCTCGCTCCGAGGAGATTGGAATGTCAGGATACGTGAGCCGAGAGAGAGAGAGAGAGAGAAAGAGAGAGAGACGGCTGTGTTTTCTCTCGCTCTGTATCTCTGCAGGCTGTCTTCCTGGTTGTGAGTGAGGCGTGAAGGATGTGTGCTGCCCCTCCCCTCCTTCCCCTCCTCTTTCTCCCGCCCCACACTCGTCTGATTGGCTAAAGGGACAGAAATGGAAACATTATTCGATTCCGTCTCCTCAGAGGTCAGCGACCTCTCTGAACGCTCTAAAGACTGAGCTCAGCATTTGGCTGTGGGACAGCTCAATGTTAATAAATGTTTAAAGAATAGCTAAAAAGCTCAGAGAGAGAGAGAGCTAGAGAGAGACAACAGAGTCCATGTTAAGTAAAGTGCAAAGAACCCTGGCTGTGTACGGAATGCAACGCAACCCTGCTGCTTACTAGATAATGCACAGCATATACCGTGCACTGTGTAATAACACTTAAAAAATATATACAAAACGGTAGTATTGTAATATTTATGAGAAGAAAATAGCTCTGCTTGACTTGAGAGCAAAATTTTTTAGCATTTTTGAAAGCTCCGGTTGTGAATAACGCTGCACAAAGTAAATAAATAAACAATAGTGGCTAAATAAAAATG
Organism: Enteromius fasciolatus; assembly: GCA_032361145.1. Taxonomy (NCBI): domain Eukaryota; kingdom Metazoa; phylum Chordata; class Actinopteri; order Cypriniformes; family Cyprinidae; genus Enteromius; species Enteromius fasciolatus. The sequence goes on from JAUMHR010000050.1 coordinate 4,204,090, forward strand.
TTAAATAAAGACATATTGCATTATAGGAAACAACACTCAGTGTGCTTTGCTGTACATTTTGCCAAAAAATATATAGGATGTGTATTTGTATAATATTTGTATAGTAAGTAATATATATGTGTATTTGCATACTATGCATGGTATACTTACTGCATCCCTAAAAACTAGTAATGCTGTTCTGAACACGTCCATGTATCCTGTGAGCTTTGCAGGAGCCATGTTAAGTAACAGCTGATTGGAAAAGTACATTGCCTGGTTTAACCCCAGACAAGATGTTACATGTGTTCATTTCTAAAAGCAGAATAGAAACAAGTTGAATCCCTAGTACCTAGTACATAACACGGGAGCAGAAAAGCCAGAGTCCTGCTCTGTGGCCGTTTTACCCTTCAGCAAGGATCTTAACCTCAGGTTGCTCCAGTGGGACTGTGGCTGTAATTAGTGTACTGTAAGTCACTTTGGATAAAATAAGTCTGTTAAATACAACAGTATGGTATTTTTTACGCTTGCCCTTCAGGTTTGCTTTCGTACCTCATTGAGGAGATGTGGAGTCTGGGCTGGTAACCGAAAGGGCATAGGTTTGAACTCCTCAAGAGGCGATCCATGAGATATTTCCAGTGTAGCACCGGTGCTTAACCTCAGGTGTCTCCAGGGGGACTGTCCTTGTAATATGACTCATGTCAACATTGCCAACTCAACAGTCTTTTAAGGTTCTTTATTGGCATCTGTGGTTCGATGGAGAAACTTTAACCTTTGCATTCCACAAAACATTCTTCACTGTAGAAAAAGGTTCTTTAGATTTTCAAAATGTTCTGAATCTGTGGAGTGGTGCCTGTGAAACATCACAGAGAAATTGATGAGCTGTTTTCCATCTAAATAGCAAGATCATTTGACCATTTTGACCATTGGGCATGTCTTTAAGATATAGGAAAATAAAACAATAATCAAACAATAATAGCCTAAATAAAGAGTTTCACTAATGTTCCCACATAAATTTTATTGTGCATGACAATCAGAAATTTTTACCCATTCATAATTCTTTGTTGTGATCTAGATTGACTCACATGTAGAACTAATCAAACATCAGTCAGTCAGCAGATCCTCGTTCACAAACGAACCGCCCCAGTTCATTCAATCTCGATCAGTGCCGCTCCGAGACTCAATCAAAACACTGAAGTGGGCATATTTGTTTAGTAGGTCTAACCAATAAAATGTTCCTTCCCATCCTGTTTTGCTAAAGTCAGCCTACATAGACAAGAAAGCAGGGAGTGAATGAACTAGAATTAATTGTTTACTTAAGGCTTATTTGTATGCCATATTATTGCATGTTAGATGTTCTGTGTACATTTAATAAATAATAAAATCACCTTTTGCTGTCCAAGACATTTCATGTGGTGGGAAAAGTGGGGTATGATCCGAGGTGCATTGGTGCACTTTGGATTATAGCATCTCCTAAATGGCTATATTTGCCTGCAATGTGTCATATTCTAAGCACATAAAAAAGCAGTTCTGAATATGGCTGGCTGTTTTTTTTGCTGTTTTGACATGGCCAGGGTTTAGAGCTCCTTATAGTCACCTCACATCACCAAGGATTGATTGTGAGCAGGATTTGTTTGGGGCAGGATTCGGTTTAGATTGGATTCATTCATTTGGAAACAGATAAAACAGGCCAATAGTAAGTGCTTGTGGTGCAGTCCACAGCAGAGAACGCCTGTTATTCCTCAAACTGAATTCTAAGTGTCTTGCTATCTCACAGAGGAGCTTATCAAAACTGTGTAGATGGACACAATGTAGGAACACTGTGTGTGTGAGGGGCGGCAATGTGTGTTTTAAAGAGAGTGTGAGCATTTTAGTTATTTGTTGTTTCCATTGTCACACGCAGCTGCTTCAAGGTTTATTCTCTCGTTTTCTCTCACTCTCAAGCTTGAATTGGGTTCAGCGTCCACATCTGTGTGTGGCAGCTGTGAGGGACCTTGATTGGATGAAATGATCAGATGAGAGGGGGAGGACAGGGGAAGGGTATATAGAAGGAGGGATGAGGAGTAATCAGAGGGAGCTCTGTCTGTTTCTTTTGATTTGTCTGTCTCTCACTGTTTCTCCCTTCAGATAAAGCTCAGTGTAAAATCATTTTTAGATTATGTTGACCTCAGCCTGATTTTCCCTGCCGGTTTGTATTTGGCTCTGAAAGCGATTTAAGTGATTCTTCGAAAGAGAGGAATATTGCCAGAGCCATGGCCTAGCAGTTAGGCATTTATCGGCTTGCGTTTCCTGAATCTGTTGCACCTTTAGAGGCCATTTATACATTTTTAACACAACAATGCATAATGTGAGCAGTGGAGTGAAACAGATTAAGACATGAGATGAACACAGTGGTCATATATGTCCCTCTACTGCATGCTTATATAGCAATAATGGAGAAGTAATGCAGTGGACTGCATGTTCTGTGTAATCTGCCCTTTATTTACCTTAGGGATGTCAAAATTACCAGTATTTCTGTATTTTTTTTTTTCCCCAGGCCATGCGATGAGGGTCTTAAAGGGCCAGGGAACAGGAGTCTGAGCCTTAATAGCTTTACTCATGTATACTAGGGACAGCTGTAACAGATAAACACAATAAACATGAAGAAAAGAGTGCTTCAGTCTGATTTGGCGGATGTGTGTAGGTTAAAAGTTACCGGTTAAAGTGTCACTCCCTCCGTTGGCTGTTTTGTAACGACATAAACTCGGTAAACTTCACAACCGAGTCACACAGTCCGCTGTTTGAGCAAGAGTCCCCTGAGGACAATCTCTCTCCCAAGAGAGAGATAGACGGTTGGATTTCCGCTCGAGTTTGTTCAGATGCAGACCTTCACTTGTTAACTCTCTCATATTTGAGCAGAAACAGCTTTCATGTCATTTTGCGCTGTGGTTTTTAGCTCTCGCAGGAGGACGTGGTGGATGCGGGCAGTGTGTTGCGCGGCCTAGATTTAGCGTGTTTGTGTGTTTACCTCATCCGTGTGTGTTGTCTTACCTCTCCGTGTTATTGTTGGGGGCTGTGAGTCACTGGATGTTAATCATTTCCCACACGGGCAAAGTACACACACACACACGATCACAAACACACACGCTCACACAAGCAAACTGGCAGGATCAGCCGTGATTACTCACTGCTACACAGGGCTAGTTTTATTAAGAGCGTGTTTACAGCCTGACTTTTAGTCATTAGTCTCTGCCTGTAAACACTTCAAAATCTCATAAACAAACAAAGAGTGATTGAACGGCCGTAAATTGTGTTAAAGTAGAAAATCTCTTTTGGAGGAAGATTTGAAATCGGTCCAGGATTATTTTTAGCTACCATTAAACCGATGAAACAGCATAATGCTAATGCTACCGTGTTTACATTCGGTTAACAAACATGTACAGGCAAAGAGCAGGTGCCAATGAACCGGTGAGGGGCGCCCGAAGATCTCTCTCCTCCACGGCCCTCCGAGGGTTTCACACCGGAGGAGCTCCTGGTAATTAAAAGACAATTTTGTGAAATTGATTAGATTATGCTAATCAGGGGAGATAATATCTAGAGAAGACTGCGAGTGTGTTAGTGTGTGTATGAGTGGGTGGATAAGTGTGTGTGTGTGTTTGAGTGGTTATGAAGAGATGGCAGTCCGGTCGCCATTTCAAACCTCTGAAACCACCACACTTGTGTGTGTGTGTGTGTGTGTGTGTGTGTGTCTGGAGATCACGCTCACGCCGCCATTTCACACAGCTCCGCTCGGCTGTCTCTGCCGCTCCTGAAATGTCAGAGCGATGTTCCCTGGACTAGGCGTGAGGATATGACAGCTGGCTGCTCACCTGCTGCGTGTGTGTCCGCATGCTGGGTGCTTTCAACTGATCCGGTGCCTTTAATGCATTCCATCGCTGATAGATAATCTCTGTCTTGAATAAAAAAAATAAACAGAATCGGTATCCAGGACAAATTGTTTGAGATGAGGCAGGTCGTTGTTACAGACTGACAATAGAAAGGCCAATCAAATTCAAGCTCCCCGAGCTGACTGTCAGTGACCTTTGACCTACTGGATTTGGAAGAGGAACAGGCATTTTGCAGCAGCGGTCTTGATCAGAAGTATTCATAGTTTTAGAGTTGTGTATAAGTAAACAACAAATAAATAAATAAGCAACATTCATCTCATTAGATGCACCATGGGTGTCTTTATAACTTCACACACACTCTCTCTCTCTCTCACACACACACACACAGATTATGACTCATGCATGTTATCATCCGAGATGAACGGTCTTGCCTATATTTGGCTGGCAAAGCCACATAAATTTCACATAATTGGCTTTCTGTTGGGAAGGAACGAGCCGTGCGGAAGGCTCTCGGAGAGACACAGAGAATGCATAAAGCTAAATGAAGACTATCTCTTTAAACGAATGCCTAATTATGCCATTACGTTAACTAAAGAAAGAAGTTCTGTTCTAAAAAGAACAAGGAAAAACAAAGACAGCATTTTAGGTGGAGAGAGAGGTGGATGGAAAAGTCTGAGACAGAGAGAGTGAGAGATGGTGCCTTCAGGCTTTATTTAGCTGGGACAACAGAACATGAGCTCATTACACACAAATACACTGCGGCTACTACACCTCCAGCGCACAACTACACATTTAATATGATCTCTCTGTCTAGGCTTTTAGACCCTCTTTTTTAGCGTGATCTCTCCATCCAGATCAGCACTTCTTCGACTGAGCCCTGCAGTAACTGATCACCGTAGCTCAGTTTTAAAACCCTTTCTGCTTTGCTATCTAATGTCTAAATAGGCAGCTGCGTTTTAACAGAAGTGAAACCTTGTAAGTGGATGATTCGGATAAGTCTGTTCACTTGGCTGCCATACACTCTCTGGGAAAGTGTGTAAAAATTCTTCCTTAAGGGAATGGCAGTTTTTCACCGGGGCAGTGCCCTCTAAAGAACATCTTTGTGCCATATTTATCCCTAAAAGGTTCATAACAGTAGTAATTTAATACTACTAATGTGCACCTTTTAAGAGGAGATAAGGTACAAAGTCCTCCCTTTAAGTGTACTGCATCAGTGATAAGCAGTTGTACCTTTAAAGATACAATTTTAGCTTCTTTTTTTTAAACACCTCTGCATATAAATACTACTAATATTTATTTGAAGGAGGTAAGACTCCAAAACTATTTACTTTTCAAGAATGGCACCACTAGTGAGGCTTGCAATGCTAGTATGTCTGGATTGTATTTTTAATGCACATCCGAATACAAATCTTTTTAACAGTTCTTGATCATATGGACTAGTTACAAATTTCTACGCAGCTATTTTCCTTATTTAGTGTTACAATGGTGCCAAGAGCAAATAAATATTGTAAAACTCAAATTCGAAGTCATAAAATGATTATCTATAATCAAAATTTCTGTTGACTTATCTGCCATGTTTTCAGTGAGCTTGTCACAATCCATCAGATACGCACTTCGGTATCTCAGTGGAAATAGTAGGTTATCAGGTTAGGTTTTTCTTTTCACCTCCTGTCTTTTGAATACTACGAATTTAAAAATACTACTCCTTTCACATAGAATTTTTTCACCTACTATATTTGCACACAAGCCTGTCAGGGCTGTACCTTTGATGCCTTAACATGCTGTCTAGATAGGCAGTTTACTAGGTTTTGGAACAAAGCCTGTGTGTGTGTGTGTGTGTGTCGGTGTTTAGGATTGAAGGATTTGGGCCAGTCCAGTCTGCTTTACCTCAGCTCACTCCTGCTGTCCTACTCAAACCCCACAGCCCACAGAAAAATCACGCAAGGAGCTATTCTCATCTTCTCTCGCTACGTTTCTGTCCTTTCCGCCCCTTCTTGCTCCTCTTTCCACTTTCTTTCCTGTCAGCTTCTCTTTCTTTCTCTGGAGGGAGAGAGGCTGATGCAAACGGGTGGGCTGTGGTGTAATCCAGGGCCTGGGAAGGTCTGTGGATCAAAATCCATGTTCCGTATCCTCCGCGTGTCCCTCGGCCTTGACGCCCCCGACCCGCCTGCTCGCCTGCAGTCCTTGACGTTGCCATCATAAATTCCAACTGCATCCTCCCTGACCCCGCGGCTGACTCCTCCCACACTCCGAATGATTGACAGCTCGCGGCAAACCCACTGATTCCATTTATTCCTTTCAGATTAGTCGCAAGTTCAACACGTTTTGTACATGTGTGTGGGACTCCTCACAGTTTCCACGGCTTAGCCCACCTTTGTTTTAAAGATCAGGCACAGTAACGGCGTAATCCAACGCCTGATTGTCGCCAGAGCTCTTGGTAATCGTAATCGCCTTGAAATATTGTTGCGGTTGTCGCCATGTGTTCATCCTGGCACTTGGAGAATTCTCTGGAAGGCTGCCGGTACAGTCGAACAGGCCCAGACTCAGAGACGGGCGCGTGTTTGGGTGCGCAGATGTGGGCCACTTTTTTAGACCGGTCTGTCTGAGGAGGTCACGGCTGAATAAAAGGATCATATGACAGGGGTGTGATGCAGAGCGGAGGAGGAAACTTCAGTGTGCGTTTTAAGCTAAAATTAGGCAGATGGTTAGACAGCTCTGGATTAAGTCTGGAGGCCAGAGAGAGAGAAAGAGAGAGACAGGGTGTGAAAGAGAGGATGACAATATTTAAAACAAAAATTGCTCAAGCAGCCATAGTTCTTGTTTAATTTGCAACTCTGTCTGCCTGTCTCTGGGACCGTATTCCCCACACACACACACACACCCTAGAACAACACGAATGACTTGAGTAAATTGAACTTGACTGGTATTTAATTACGTGAAGTGTCACTGTTTGTTTGTGTGTGTGTTTGGATTTATAGGCTAGGGGTTGAACTGAAAGAGTCTAGGTCCATCTCTAGTTGACGCTTTGAGCCTGTGCTAACTAGTCAGGGCCACATGACCTGAGTCTCAGTTGTTTTATATGGTGACAGCAGGAGAAAATTCCCCTGTCTGCAAACTTTGTCCCAGTGTTTTTATCTTTGTATGGTTACCTGTCCAAAGGTCTGGGATCATATTGAAAATCCAGGAGTTTTTCTCCCTTGCATTTGTTCTGCAATGTCTAGATTAAATATTTTAGTATTTTGAAACAAGAAAAAGAATTTGCATTATGATATTGAGTATGGAATGTCTGATTTTCTTTTAATCAGCAGCAATTTTTTTTTTTATTCAAATCTTTACTCGCTGTTACTATAATATTATAATTTGTCATAACTTTTTTTTTTTTTAGAGAAATGCTATGTAGTGTTTTCACAGTTGTCTGACTATTGGACTCTACATTATATTTGGAAAATGTGACAAAGAAGTGGAACTAGAGCAATTTTCATGCACAGACCTTATTATATGTCAGACTTCTGAGGTGGAACATAGTTTATTTGGTATGTTCAAAAGAGAACTGCTCCGAGATCCCTAATATAAACAATAATGGTATCCAAAGAAACATTAATTATACACAATACACATATATGTAGTCTGAATGACTATTGGACTAATAAAGTCCCAACATTTTGCTTGGTTTTTCATCAATCAATTTGCTCTTTCTAAGGTGTGCATTTAATTTGAATATTTAATAATTTTATTTTATTATATAATTATTATGTATAGTCTATGAAAAAAGAACAGTTACCTTTTTTTTTTTACATTAAGCTGAATGAAAGAATTAGCTAATATTATTCACGACCCTCTCAGCTTCTGTTAATAATATTATATGTTAAATATATTAGTTCCTAGAGATAGATACATAAACTTAAAAGATGCTAGGAGATGTGAAGGATTTGAACTGCTGACATCACTCATTCCTTAGAAAGTTTCCAAAAACCCTTTTTTTAATTGCTTTTGGCACTTGGCATTTGATATTGTTGGACCCTAAGTGTGTAAGTGTGTAGTTTGCAAGGACTGGAACCTTTTGGTGTTGTAGGACCGGCGTCTCAATGCATCATCTCTCCCCTCTGTCTTTCTCTCTTTCTCTTTGGCTTAAAACGAATCTCTAATTTCACAGTTATCATCATAACCCCACAATGAATAATGCAAAGTTATTCAAAGAACCAATCTATAACTTATTAATTGCTGCCTTTTCTCATTCAGTCTTCTCTCTTCCTATCTCTCTTTTTACTCCTCTCTCTCTCTTTTTGCACACTTTTATTTGAGATGCCACTTCCATCACCCTTTCCATGTAGAAATATGATGACTCTTGTGTTATATCACTGACACGCTGATTTTACTCCCTTTTGAATGTTTAAATCATCCCTAGAGCTAGACACTGTCTCACACACACACACACA
>JAUMHR010000050.1:4217473-4230431 GCA_032361145.1 Enteromius fasciolatus
AATGTATAACTGCAACATTGTTTAATTCAGACATTTTACTGCTTTTTTGTAATATGATTGAACATTCATTTGTGATTTTACTTCTCCGCAATTTCACCAAGATATATTCAAGCACTGTCTAGAATTCTATCCTTGTTTTCCTCTGAGCAGTGTTTGGACGGTTATTCAGGGCTGAATTTCAAGCTAGCTTTCGCATAGAGTAACCTGCCATGAACTTGAATTGGCAGGGTCATGACCTGGTGACCTTTGACCTCTTTGGAGGCATGGTATGAGTGAGGAGAAAATGGTTAGAAAGCAGAGATAGAGGAATGATCCGAAAGGCGAGGAAGTGAAGGACAGGTGGAACCAAAGAAAGGGGGGATAACAACCACAGTGGCAGATTGTGGCCTCTGCTGCTGTTTACGCCAATATTCAGACACTTTCGTTATGTGTGTGTGTGTTAGTTTCTGCATTGCTCTCAGGCGAGGGCTGTTAGTTGATATTCTGTGGATGCTTCCATCTCTGAGATCTAATCAATGTGTGTATGCATGTGTGTGTGCGTGTAGCAGAGACATACAAGAAGGAGAGCCGCTCGGGGGACAGGCCACGAGTGTTTATATATAATGACAGAATAACAAATCCATGCGTGCTACACCGTGGCGCTCTCTGCCTCTTCCAAAATCCAAATTTCTTCATAACATTATGCATCTATGCGGATGTGCAACCGAGCTCAAGATTTCCGAACACTTAAACAGTTCACTTGTCTTTAGCAGTCAGGTTTTTTCAGCTTGAATCACACGCTGACGGCTGCTAATCGTATTTTCATGCGTTTAAAGTATGTGCGGATATGGTATGATTTGAGGAGGGAAAAAGAAATTCAAGAAGGCTTGTGGGGTTTTGTGTGTGTATATGTTGGCGGCGTGCGACCGTCTTTAATATGCATCTCTCCAAACTGTGAAATCTCCACAGAAACAGTTAAAAGGCATAATTTGCCTGTTAAGCACATCAAGTGTGAGAACGCTTGTTTTACGCTGTGTAAAAATGGCTGTGAATAGTCTTGTAAATCAGTGCGCTGCTCAATTTGTGTGTGTGTGTGTGAGCCCGTGTCAGTCTCTCTTCTATCCTATTGAAGGGGTCTCAACAGTGAATGAATGGTTAACGTGACAAGCCGAACAAACCCAAATGGGACGTTAATGTGTGGTCCTGTAGAAATATACTTGTGGGGTTGGTTTGTCTTGCCGAGCAGACGTGTGTGCGTGTGGAGACTGACTGGTGTTAAATAGAAATATTGTTCATGGCAAGTGAAATGTGAAAGGAAGAGTGGCAGGCCGTGTGTGCATGCAAGAGCTTGCTCTAATTATCGATTGGATTGTGCTTGACAGATATGGAGTCTGGAGAACGGCTGGCCTCGCCTTCCACCACCCCGGCCTCCGTCCACACCGCCACCTCTGCGTCAACATCTTCCTCCTCTTCCTCATCCACAGCAGCCTCCAATGCCAAGAGCAGCCTGAACCACGGAGCCACAGCCTCGCTCGGCACATGCGGTAAGAACTCGTGCGCAGACACACACACACACACACGCTCTTTCATGCCCTGACGCAAGGGTTGCTTATTGTTACAGTGTGAAAAGTGCTCAGTCAAAACTCACGCACAATCACACGCCAGCACATTTCCACACACACATCGCAGAGTGTCGCACAGGCACGCTTTGAGCCTAGCTCCAAGTTTAGACTGCGTGGTTGGCGGCAGATTGGAGACTGATGTCATCAGGGACCTCTCTTCCTGTCTGATGAAGCATCTTTTTTTTTCCTGAGTGACATGTGATGAAGCGCAAATCTTCTCTGCTGATTGAGTCTTGTCTGATAAGGCACAAGTGTTCACTTTCTCAGTTTCTGTTCTGTTAAAGGGATAGTTCTGCCACAAAAGGAAAGCTCTGTCATCATTTACTGTTCCTCATGTCATTCAAAACAGCATTTTTTGGGGGGGTCCACAAAAGAACATTTTTGCAGTGAGTCCAGACTGTTCTTTTTTTGTAAAATAAAGCTAGGGCTGTCTAGAGCCAAAAAATGTTTGTCTGTGTGTGTGTGCGTGTGTGTGTGTGCGTGTATGTGTGTGTGTGTATATATATATATATATATATATATATATACATATTTATATATAAGCACAACAAAGGACGTATAAGTACAGTCGAGTTAACATTTACCATTTGTGGTGGTATATATGCGTGTTATATATGAATAAAATCTGTTCACTTCATGTCTTTATGAACTTTTTGATGAGTGAGAGTTGTAGTTTTGTGAAAATTAAAGGGACGGACAAAAATGATGACAAGTAAATATCAAATAAATCGAATTGAAGCCTCATGGGTTTTGGATTCACATGAAGGTGTGTAAACGACTGACAGAATTTCCTTCATTGATTTATCACTTAAAGTTATTTAAAGCCATACAAGAGCAAGATGTGTGTTGATTTGGCATCAGTGAAATATTTGATATAGTTATGTAATCATATTTAAATTTGATGTAATCATGCAAGCGGTTTGAGAGTTAAAGCAGGGAAGATTTTCAGTGGTTAATGACTTAAGAAATATTTTTGTCCTTTTTTTCTCCACTGCAAATAGTGAAGCAATTAGTTTAACAACATTTCTTGGTAATAAGCTGATGCTACTTTTTGCTCGCGTTATAAGTCTCACATCTGGTGGCTGTTTTGAATCCGAGCTAGCAATAGCTGATTTATAAATGAATCACTCTTTTAAATGAATCGTTGAACAGCTTAACAAAATCGATTCACAATTCAGTCTGCATTGTTCAGCTCACTCACCCACTAAACTGTGAAAGGCTTCTCACTAAATAAATCAGTAATAGGATACAAAAAAACAACAACAAAGCGCTGATGTAAAATTAAATGGTCACCCAAGATCAGTTAAAACATTTTTTGGGGGCGGAGGAAGAAAGAAAACAGGTTTGAAATGACAATAAGCTAGGTATATAAATGATAACAGAATTTTTTTTTTGTATGTACTTGTATATTAGCTAATCGCTTTTCCAACTGTCCATAGGCTTTCTATCTGATAAAGCATCTCTTCTCCCTCCCTCTTGTGTTTTGTTCATTCTGTGGTGCAGTCAGGGCTAAAGAAAGCCACCGACTTGCTCCTGTCGTAATTACCGACTTATTGTTCAGCATGTGAAAACACCGTCCAGGATTTAGCACTCACAGTTTTGGCTGCAAATTGAAAAGCTACTGCATTAATGAATCTCAACCAATTAACTAGGCCTTTGTTAATACTGCTGTCATCTCACTCTCCACCCCCCTTCAGATAAACACACGCGCACACGTGAACGCACCGGCACAATAACACAGCTTTCCCTCCCTCCATCCTTCCTGACACTCTTAAATATCCTCCTCTCCTCTATAAACTGTGAAGTTTGTAAGGCACCGCTGACTCTTTCCTGTTTGTAATTCGCTCTGTCTGCTCTGGTTTCGTTTTTTGGCCCTGTGTCGTTTTCTGACGAGACTCTCATTAACAGTTGATATTCCACACGGCTTTCCGCTCTTCTACTTCCTCACCAGCCCGGCAAGAGGAGTCACGGTGAAGGGAGACCCTTTGTGTTTTTGCTGTTTTTCCCTTCAGAGTTTTGGATTTTTGAATATGTAATTCCAGCTCTGGCTCGTCTCTCTTGAAATTCAAGTACCCAGCAAAATTCAGGTTCAAGTACTCACCGACTCTTTGTTGTTCTGTGTTCATAGAAATAAACTGTAGCTGCAGTTTGAGTCAGAGCCATGGCTTAGTGGTTACTGCAGATAATTCTGGCAAGTTGAGTCATGGTGCTCATGTGGATAATGCAGTTTCAATTCTGTACTAAGCATATACTAAATTCATTCTAATTTTCATCTCTCTATTGTAGTTCTCTTCAATCAACTAATATAAGATAAGAAAAAGTGGCGTTCCATGTAGGAATGGTCATGATGCAGGACTATTCAGTTGGTGATTGGCAGTGTTGGTGTTATATATAGATATATATATATATATAGATATAATTATCATTTTAACATTTTGGTTAGTATTAACAATGCTTTAAACCATACTATAGACCTAAAACATATTTCTTCTACATGTTTAGTAATGCATCACTGTTACAACCAGACATGGATTCAAATATTTTGGTTGCGAATATTTTCTTTTTGTGTTTTTTAAACACTAAGTCAACATTTTCTTTTTTTTCTGCTTCACTGATGAACCTGAAACCAGCCTGATTATTCTTGTCATTCTGAGGACCAGTTATCCAGCCAGTTTGTTCAGTAACCCACTAAATAGTTTATTTTAAAAACATTCGTTTTTTTTTTTTTTTTTTTGGACTTTTTTTTTTTCTTCCGAATTCCAAGAGTGCTGAGTTTCATAAAACAGGCCTGGGACAGTTTGCATCACTCCACTTGTCTGTGATTGCCACATGGAATTCCAGCCCTTGATCCTGCTTTGTCCTCTTTTGGGACTATTTTTGTTGGCTGTGCAAAAATAAAATATTGCCATATTGTGTCTGGTACTTTTTGTTTATAGAACAGTTTTATAGCTTTATAAGCAAGAGTGCTGTATTACTGAATATCATTATGGGTGTGATTACCTGTACAATAAGCATTCCTGCTCATGTGATATAAAACTGTAAGAAATCCAAAAACAAAGAATGATCCATTAAAAGAAAGTGATTTACTTGGGTTAAACAGACAAGAGGACCTCAGTAATTCAGTCCTAGTTGAGCTGATTAACGTTCAGAATGAGACTATCCCTCGACAGGTTCTCACAGCGCTATTATTACCGCTTTAAACGCAATTAACACTTTGTCCCACTAAATCACCGGCCCACAAGCGTGCCAGAGCGATAGATGATGTTCAGGTCGAGAACGAGGTGCATCTGGGCTTAAACAGAGAATATTTTAACCTCTCGCAGAACAAACGGCGGCCACATGTTCGCACTTTTTCTCGCCGTCCCCCTCAGACACACAGACAATTAAGTCGGCTGTCAGATCTGTCTGTGGAAATGTGATTGATGCAAACGGAGGGCACATTAATCGGCTTCCGCCGCATCCCACATAAGAGAGCGAACGAGGAGACAGGTGGGGGAGGACAGTGCCGCTTTTCAAGATGGCTCGGTTTGTCAGAAGATGGAGAACATGGGAAGGTGTGTTGGTGGGGGGGTGGGGGACAAGCGAAGAAAGAGAGAGACGGTGAGAGAGAACGAAGGAGAAAGATAAAATAAGAAGGATATCAGGTAATCCGGTAATTCTGCTCTGCTCCTCTCAGAGGCTGATTTAATTATTGCCGGCTGAAAGCGCATTAATATGAAACTGGCGTTTCTGCCACTGTGTGTGTTTGTGTGTGTATGTGTGCCAGCAGGAGCGGATGATGGTCTTTGGGGGAATATTTCCTCTCATTTATCTTCACATCCGCCTCTCTCCTTCTCAAGCTCCTTCTTTTCGTCCTTTTTTCCTTCTTTCGTCGCCGCTGTCTATATCAGGACGAACCCATGAAACATACAGGCTGTACTGTTTTTTTTTGTGTGTGAGAATTAAAAAGGACAGGCCTCAAGCTCGGGAACTGAAAGCTGTCTGTTGTGTTCTTTCTTCTCTTTTCCGTTCTAGAGCCTAATTAAAAGAAGTATCATGCAAAACAGGATTTTCCTGCTCTTTTGAAATAAGAGTTGACAGTGTGACCAGTGTGGTCCGATTTAATAACAACTGACTCTTTGAACCAGTTTTTTTAACGAATCAGGCAAAAACATAAATAAAACTGACAGATAAATTGCTGTAATAAATACCAATGTAATAAAACATTAAAATGTTTTTTCTCTAGAACGCACTGCATCACAGCCAAGAGCGCCAGCTATCAAATGCAGGAATACTTCAGAAAGACCTTCATCACTTGCAAATGATAGAATACATTTGTAGGTTTCAGTTGATTCTGGGTGAATATCGTACATCATCCAGAATTTTACTGAATGAGAAACTGCTCACTGTTCAGTGGATAAGTGAGCTGTCTGGATGATTCGAATGGAATCACAAATTCAACTTAACACACTCCAACCCGTTATTCACAAAACCAGCATCACTAGCTCTAATTCTAAATGGCTTTTAGAAAATAGCAGACATGTGATGTCCTTAAATATCATCAGTGAAACAGAATACACTCTCTGTTAATGTTTGTACCTTTCAAAATCAATAAAATGATCTAAGTAAGTATATAGATCAGTGGTAGCAATGCTACTGCACAACTCTGGCTGTTTAAGGAATAGTAACCCAAACTTTTATTGTTTACTCACCTTGTGTCTTTTTTTTTTCTGTGGAAGATAAATGGAGACGTTTTAAGAAATGCTTACACTGCTGACCAGCGTTGTGTCAAGATGAAATCACGACAAAGAATCATAAATGCTGTTGATGTGACTGTATATTCCAAGTGTTAAGGTCCAGTCACAAAATGTTGGGGGGAAGAAATGGTCCATTTCTCTGTTGTCAGTAGTGTCATATGAAGCACAGCTCACACAGAAGTTGCTTTCAAAACAATTTGTCACAAAATTCCCAATTGAGTGAATTCCTAATTAAATTACTGGGTTTTGTCATTACTGTTGTCCCACAGTTATTTAAATATGACTGAAGGAACAGATTGAAATTTATATCAAATGGACAATATAGGTTTTTTTTAAAGGTACAGTAACGAAGACAGCTTGTTTTTAAGGGTCAGAGAGAGTGGAAAATGGCCATGTAAGACTAAATTATAACTGTTTTCTTGGACTTTTCAAATGGACAAACATTCTAAGTGGACTCTAGGGAAAAATTGTGCAAAAAAAAATCTGCATGAAGCAGACACTTCATACAGTCTTCAAACATAAACAACAGCAAAGGGAAGTCAAGGCCCTCTCGTCCTCTCTGTCCCTCCTGGAGTTATAGCTATCTGCAGAAATCCTGCATTTCCCATCATTACTTCTCTGTGTGTGTGTGTGTGCGCGCGAGAGAGAGCTGGCGCGGTGCTGCGCTGGCGGAACGGTGCGCTCAAGCCTTTCTTCTCTGTGCTCCCTAATGGAAATTGAATTTGCATGAAATATGCGGCTTAGAAATTACATGTGACTCCTGAAGGAGACAATGGGCAGCATCAGCGCTGCCAGAAGAGATCGATCCCAGAAAGGATGCAATCTGGATGATGATGACGACGACCATGATTAATATGAAGAGCTCTGTGTTTACATGTATACCGAGAGCCTATACAATGTCAAACAAGAGATTGAAGTGATTTATCGAACTCGGAGAGGGTGCTGTGATATCTTATAGAATATTGTGAAGATGCAGGAGCGCTTTGAGCGTCTTCTCTCCCACTTCTTCCTTGTTCTATCATGCGGAGACTTTCATTTGGTCTGATCATAGTTATTAATCAAATACTGTCAGAAAGCCTGTGATTACATTAACATTAACAGCCATCAAACTGTCTCTCATTGAGTGTCTCACACACATTGACTTAGGGGGCTAAATGAAGACATAACATATACTGTTGTGTTTTGTTTTTTAATAAATAATTATGTAATTTTACGTCATTATTTAATTATAAATACAATAGACTGTCCCTACCCCTAACAGAAAACATTTCATCAAAAAGAGAATAACTAATTTGCTAAGACATCCCTAAATTGACCCAAGGGGAGGTTTCGTCATGTTTAGCTAACTTCTGGGGACATGCATGGAAACCCCTTCATCTCTGCTCTCATGTATAAAACAGACAAACAACGCAAAAACAGAAATTGCTCATGCTTAATTCTTTATTGGGCGTGCAAACATAAACGTCTCAGGACTTTGTGGTTGAAAATGCAGCTTCATTGCTCATAGTCATTTCCAGATATGCGTCTTAAAGGGCGATACTGCACTATGAAGCTATAGGTGTGCACACACAGAAAGCCATAGAACATCCTGGACCCGTCTTTGATACACACACACGCACACACAAGCCCACACACCTTGACAAAGTGCTTTAAACACTCAGAACACATAGAAGCTCTGAATCACTCAACATTCACTCTTGTTCTCTTACAAATAACTTCCCTTTCTATTCCTAGAGTGTCACTAGAGAGATTTATGTTCTTACTACATTTAATGCAAAAAAACAAAACAAAACTTTTTTCTTTTTCTTTTTTACCTGTTTATTTTAAAAGCAAACCTGGGTATGATATTAATAATAATTAATTTGTTGTTGTTTTTTCTGCACAATGTGAAACAAATTTTTCTGTGTTTGTTTTAAGCATTTAACTTTAAAAGATATTCTGGTTTGTATGATTACTTAAAGCTAAATGTTTTTTGTGTGTGTTTGATGGGACAGGTCCTCTGTTTGGGATGACGGGCAGTGACCAGCCCTTCAGTATCAGCTCAGTGACCTCTGTGCCCAGCGCGTATCCGCTCATGGCCCACCCAGCCTTTGGTCTGCTATCACCGGCGACGGTCCGCCCAGAGTTTGGGGGTCTAGGAGGACTGGGGGTTTCTGCCGCCCTCGCTGCTCACCCGCAGCTAGGAGCCTTCACAGGTGTGTGTGTAAACGAAAGCCAGATGACATAAAGTCCTTTGTAACAAAATGACGCAAAGGTTTAAAATGTATACTGTAATGTAATGTAATGTAATATAGAATTACCACAATTCTGTAACAGCAGCAACAACAGCAAAAAACCAAAGTGTAACCATAATACCGAATTGTATTATATTAGTAGTAATAATAACACTGTAGTTCATGACTGAAGTGATGCTGATGCAAATTCTTATATACCCAATGGACATAAAAGTATAGTATGCATAAACAAATATTAAGCAAAAATATAATAATAATGTCGTAATTAAGAATAAGAATAATACTTACAGTGTGGGTTTTTATTCATGACTGATAAAACCAAGTCCTACAAAAGTATATTATACATACATCAATAATAAAAGCATAGTTTACCCAAAATTGAAACCTGTCATGTTTTTCCAAACCTGTAAGAATTTTGTGTGTTATGGAGTACATTTCAGCTTCTGTGGTTTTCACATGTCAAGTAAGGCTGAGCTTCTGTTTATGTTCACTGATCAGTGCAAATATGTGAATAGAAGACAAATTTAGATTTTTTTGTCATATAAATCCATTTAAAACTTAAAACATGATTTCTTTCAACTTTTTGATACGTCGAAGTGGTAGTTGCATACACTGTCAATGAAGGGCCAGAAATCTCTCCAATTTCATTTGCCTATCTCTTTAAACATTACCTCGTTAAGTAATAGTGTTTTATTAGATTATTAAATAACAGTATAATAATAATTCTATAATAAGAAGAATATCATCAAATATATATTTCAGTCCTGTCTCATTTAGCTTGTCTGCTGTGAAATTATGAGGTCATTTACTTTTTTCTTTTTCAGAATGGTGGAGAGCAGCAGAAGCACACGGACGGACTCCAGCCTTCTTCCCGCCTTTTCTAGGTCTGCCGCCTATGTTTGCCCCGCCGCTGCACAACCACGAGGCCAATCCTTACACATCCAAAACACCCAGCAAGAGCAGTCAGGCCTCCAAAGGTATTACTCTGTAAAACCCTAGTCTATATCTACCTCCTGGAAATGTATGCTATCCCTTGGAGGCAGACTTAAAGTTAAACAAAAGTAATGCAGCAGTAATGTAGCCTTCAGGCTGGTGTACTCACAGTAATCATCGCCTTGAGCAGTCGCCTCCAGTGCTGAATTCATAAGGAGATCTTCTGCAGCTTAAACTCCGGAAATCCATGACAAATGCTATTTAACATAGTGTATATGTTGATGGGAATCTTTATTTGGTTTTGTAGCTTGTAGCAATAATTTGCATGTTTTAGAAGCATCTGATTGGTTGGTGTGAACTCTTTTGTGCGCAGGTGTGAACGGAGCTGTGAACGGTCGTTCGCTGTCTCCATCTGCAGCTAAAGGAACGGTTTCAGCTTCTGCCTCCCCCTCCCCCGCGCTCCGGCCCCCTGAACACAGCCGGACACTCAACGCCAAAGCCCGCGACCGCAAGGCCAGTCACCATAGCAACAGCACAGGGGAGCTTCAGGAGAAACCCTCACAGAAACCTAAAGAGAAGGTACAGCACCGTGACATACCGGGGACGGGCATGCAGTCTGCAGTCTAAACACACAAACACTCATTATACATGGGCAAATATTTAACTGTGTGTCGAATTCAGTAAAATTGACTCATGGTTGACATCTGTGCCGACCCATGCAGAAACCCCGAAAGAAGCAGGTAGAGGGGCCTGGCGTAAGCGAGAGTGAATCAGGATCATCGCTGGATACTGACAGCGATGGAGTGAGCAGCAGTGATATCGATGATCTTGGAGAGGAAGAGGATGATGACGACGAAGATGAAGATGAGCAGAGCAAAGACAGCGAGGAGTCGGACTCAGAAAAGGAGCGACAGAAGAAAAAGAAAATGAAAGTAAGATTACTGTTTCTGGGCAGGAAACAAAAAGGTTCAAACCGTACCAATGTATCACTAAACGGCTTAATCCCGGATTGCTCCAGTGCAAAAGTAACATCTCAAAAATATTCAAGTTTAAACTTAAGGGTTTGTGGATTTGAATTGAATGTAAACATAGTGTAAAGCACATTGGTCCGTCATGCATAAATAAAATGGACAAAAAACAGGGAACATTTCTGTGATATTACTAACAAATTCAATGAGTTTATATTTATCATCAATAAATCAAGCTCAAACTTTTTAACTAAATGAACATTGCTTGTCCCGCAGATATATTAACAGCCATATTTAAACCATGTTAGTTTAACCACAGTTAATAAGAGCAAATATATGTAAGTGTTTCCACAGTGGAAAGGTTTAATAGAAAAGGTTTAAGCAAATTGAATGAATAAATATTTAAAGAATTTGTCATGAAGTTTTTTACTAATTTATGTATGACTGACAAATATGCATCACATGATGTTTATTTCTTTTTTTGAATTTCAGTGGAATTAAAATGTGTGAATCTTAAAATAAGGCCTAAATATTATTTAAAAGTGTCTTTCCGTTTAATGATGAGGGTCAGTGGCTGTTGACTGTTTTAAGTGTTTAAAGAAAACCTTAATTAACAAAAGGACTCTCTATCTTGTTTGCTCAGATTGTGACGCCAAACTCTGGGCTCAGTAAGAAGGAAAAGACCAGGCTGTTAGCAGCCAAAGACTTCCACGGAGGCCTGCCGGGCAGTGCACCTTTAGAGTCCTCTCCAGTGCACCTGCACCGCTCTCCACCTCCTTCAGGCCTGTCTCAGCCCCCTCTGCTGTCTCTATCAGGCAGCAGAGCCAGGGAACGACCTCTCCACACCAGCGTCATCCAGTCCACAGGCATGGCTGCAGGCGCTAAACCGTTAGCGCTCGTCGCACAGTCCCTGCGAGACGCTTCTCCTAAACATTCTCCACAGCATCGCACCTCCTCTCCAAAAACCACATCCGCTACCAAACCCCTCACTTCCTCACCTCAGCCCCTCCCACTCTCGTTATGCTCCTCCCCCAAACCGCTCTCAGTCCCCTCCCCTCCAAAACCCCTCCCCCTGTCTTCTTCTCCCAAACCGCCGCCTCTCACCCCTTCCATCAAAGCGCAATCTCAAGCGTCCTCCCAGAAGTCCCAGTCTCCGGCGCTGGACGCTCTGACCAGCAGGAAGATTCTGGAAAGTTCTCTGGCACAAGTCACTGCTGACTACAGACTGAAACAGGTGAGTAGACAGTCTGCCACGGTCTGGCAGGGGAAATGCGAGACTGTTCATCCTTCAAGTCCATACATTAATCTGGCTTTTCCCTCAAGGCCGGTGTCCACATTTTCATTTTCCAGAAAAGCAAACTAGCTAAAGCAAATTCTCCACAGTTTGTGTCCGTATCTTTTAAGCCAATTTAGGATTATCGCTTTTAGGGTGCTGTTGGTATTCAGGACGTGTCTCTCCTTATTGACCAGCCTATTTGAAAAGGTCATAGTAACAGAGAGGGAGAATGTGAGGGGGAGAGAGAGAATTATTTGTGTGTGTGTGTTTGTCAGTGTGCTGAAGACAGAAATGCAGAGAGAAGGACAGAAAGGACAGCTCCGTTCTCTTATCAGTAGGACTGGCTTCCCTACTGTGTGGCTTTAGTTGGTAAATGAAAGCGACAATGTGCATCGCTTTATTAGAACTACTGAAGCAAAACCAACAGGCAATTAACTCCATGACTTCTTAAGGGTCCAGATTTCAGCAAATGAGTGTAATAAATGGGCCTTTTCCTCACCTCTTCTTTTGTTGCCTTGAAATTACTGTTGAAGAGGTTAATATAGTTTTTTTTCTTCTACTTGTAATTAACCAGAGTGGTTTTATTATTATGTTACGGTAAGGAACAGTTTCATAATATTTAGATTTTATTAGTGGTGCTTACTAAGGCAACTAATGGTGTTCCTTTTGCTTATACATGAGGATCTGGTGTTTGCTCTGTGTGAATACTTCTTGAAAACGTGGCGTGCTGAGATGCTTTTTTTGATCAGTGATCAGATTTTTGTGTGGCGGATAATAAAACGGCATGAAAGTTGAATACAATTGATCTTCAAAATTGAACTTCTTTCTGTCAACTGCTTGCTTGCACTGATATCTGCCTCCATCCAATCAACAAGTTCCCAGGCTACTTTTTTTCTTTTGAAAATCTGTTTCACTTTGAGTCCACAATATGGAATAAAACTTGATCTGTTGTTGCTTCTGTTACTTACTTAAAGGGTTTATTACAATGATTCGGAACTTCATAGACACCTGCAGGTTGGCTTCTTGGCAACACCATCTAGAATTCCCTAGCAACCTCATAAAACGGCAGTTGAATGAAGTACAAATGAAGTATTAGTTTATTATTCCAATACATTGAGGAAGCTATAATGGCACAATGAGGATTACATGTGTTTGTGCTGAGTGGTCAAAGGCAGGCAGTGTTTGAGCATTCTGAATGTTGTGGAGCTGA
>JAUMHR010000050.1:4234063-4253788 GCA_032361145.1 Enteromius fasciolatus
TACATTTTTGTACCTATGATGCCTAAGTTTACTTGATTATAGTTTTTAAGTGTTTAATCTTTAATTTATTTGAAAATACTTTGCATTTTAAATCATTGTAATTTTTTTAGATCTCCCATTACCATATGAACATAATTACCCTTTCTGTATCAGCCAAAATTTTTAAATCACTTCACTTCAAGTTACCGTAATTCAGTATGCCTTAGCTATCGCAAATACCCTGGCATTTTAGAGACCAGTTTTATGCATGCAGGCACCATGAAAAAACGAACAAATAAAAATCGAGGTTTTATTTGATGTTGTTTGCTCATTATGTGAGTTGTAATTTGTAAGAGATGATGAAACGTTTTTTATGTGTGTGTGTGTGTGTGTTATAATGTGTTTTGTCTGGCTGTTGTCTTGTCTCAGGCTCTGCGAAGAGAAAGCGAGTGATGAATGAAGATGATTTACGGATTCCGCTGGAAATGGGGTACGTTTAAATATGACACGCTGGTGGCAGCATGACTCAACACCTGTTAACCGCAGCTCTGCATTCTGTGCTTCTAAAGCAGCAGACACAGTCTCATACGAACGTTGCATTAAGACTGCAGATGTTTAAATACTCCAATCAGAATTCTTTGCTCTATTATTATAAACCCATTAAAAAAAAAGCAAAGTAGCAGCAGCATTTCACAGTGATGGTATAATGGCGTTGTACTTGTATTCTTTGAATTATTGTAGGTACAATTCAATGCCACAGCAACAAGTTATATGAATAAATTCTAGAAAAAACGTTTTTTAGTAAATCTATGTAGGTGCCGTTTAGGTCATTTAACATTTACACAATATTGAAACTTGAAGAACCATCATCATGCCTTTCTATTACTCTTAAACTTATTACTTGATTTTTATATATATAAATATATATATAATTTTTTTTTGTGCTTAGACAAAAAATAGACTTCCTGCCTACATGCCTCTTAAATAATCAGTCAATCAAATCATATTGCATCAAAATAAATGTTTTAAATGTTGTTGTTCTAGCTGGCAAAGAGAGACCAGGATGAAAACAGTGGGCGGTCGGCTGCAGGGAGATGTTGCGTATTACTCCCCATGTGGCAAGCGACTGCGACAGTACCCGGATGTCGTAAAGGTAACCTTTAGCCTTCTTCCCCGCTGCCTCACGCTTAGACACCCCAAAACGCTCAGGAAGCCTCACCCCCACCCTTTTCCTCTCCCAGTGCACCTTAAGCAGTTATTGGTGTAAGATCCAGCAGTTTATTTAGGTCATCTGGTCACTTTTAGCTAGCTTTGCACTGTTAAGACAAGTGTGCTAGGCTGCTTTCAGTTTGGTACCATTATAGTGCTAATGGCTCTCTGGATGTCCTGTCTGACAAAATCACTATTATTCTCTCTTCTGTAGTATCTGTCCAGATACGGAATAACTGACATCACACGTGATAATTTTAGCTTCAGTGCAAAAATAAGGGTTGGTGACTTCTATGAAGCCAGAGAAGGACCCCAGGTGAATGCCTTTCATCTCCTCTTTTTCTTTTTTTTGTTCTTTATGTTCTTTTTTTCTCTCTGTCTCTCTCGCTCGTATTCTTTGGCTCTCCCTGTATCTCTCTTTCATCTTGAACAGGGCAGGGAATTTGATTGAACCCCGATAGCCTGAATTTCCCCTTTTAAACTGTAGGGAGTCTGTGCAATAATCAGCGCTCGTTGTTTCCACAGGGTGTTACTTCATGTTTTGTCTGTCATGTGTGTTGAAAGAGATTCTTTAGATTAAAGATACAGTGGAGCAAACTTTGGGACAGTTTATTGATTCAAATTTAAAATTGTCTCTCGTTTTATTTTTTTAATTTACTTCATTTCATGCTTTTCAATTTGTTTGCCTAAATTGGATCTACATTGAGAGTAACATTTCAGAATGTTACCGTTTGATTAATTTTAGCCTGATTTCTTAGAAGATTGTCACACCACTCTATAATAGTTTCTACAATCATCTTCGTAAGTCTCACCCTTCTCTGTCCCCTGCTTCCCTCAGGGTCTGCAGTGGACTCTTCTGAAAGAGGAAGAGGTCATCCCCCATATCTTGGCTATGGAAGGCCGGCGAGGTCGTCCACCCAACTCTGAGCGGCAGTCGAGGGGCAGTAGTGAGGGTTCGGGCAGCCGGCGGCGAAAGGGCCGCCCTCCGAATCTAGGAGAGAGCGAATTCCCAAGTCCCTCCGAGGCCAAACTGCTGCGCAAACTGGAGGCTCAGGGTAAAGTGCCTGTTTTTGAATGTTTCACCTCATTCATGGATAATAACGCATGTACTGATGGAAGAGATCTGTCTAATTTCATTGCAGAAATCGCCCGACAGGCAGCTCAGATGAAGCTCATGAGGAAACTAGAAAAGCAGGCACTCGCACGGGCTGCCAAGGAGGCCCGCAAACAGCAAGGTACTCCAGGCTTATGAATATCACTCTGTTACTCTCAATGGCGTTCAGACATCTCGCTTAAACCTCGTTCTGTCTCTCGTTCAGCTATTATGGCTGCAGAAGAGAGGAGGAAGCAAAAGGAGCAGTTGAAGATTCTTAAACAGCAGGTGAGTTTGTGAAGTAAACCGGTCTTCGGTCAGTCTGAGGGTCACTTGGTATGAGATTCTAAGCTTTAATACAAAACAGAGACGGGCGGTGCTTCTACGGCTGCAGCACGGCTGCCAGTCGCCTTTTTTAAATGCACAGCAGCACTTTCAATTAACAGACTTCCTCCTCCTCTCCTACCAGGAAAAGATAAAGCGCATTCAGCAAATCCGTATGGAGAAGGAACTCCGCGCACAGCAGATTCTCGAGGTACGGAGTGACTGCGGAAAGAAAATAATAAATTAAAAGAGTTGAAATAGGCTTAACATTCTTAAAATACACGCCACCCCCTTCGGTTCCTGTTTAACATGGAGCCCGGACCACAGCAGAATCACTCACCAGCATTTTGGAGCTCTGAGTTCTGCATAATTTTTGTCGGGACTAATGCTAAATTGGTTTTGGTGGACAGTTTTTGAATATTAAATTTGCTGCCTTCTGTGTTTCAAACCTAAGGTAAATTAGACATAAAAGATTTTTTTCCATCAGACAATGGCAGTTCTTGCATAAGTAGCAGGAGGAAGACACTGTTTACTTTACTCACCCAATTATAGAGGCTTCAAAAGTGTTTTAGCCGGGCAAAATCAAATTGGAGCTGACACGCTTGGCAAGCCATTCTGAACAGGATTTCTTGCTGTTTGTAATTACGTATTTAAATTTTCAGCTAATTCGCCTTTGCTTTCTTTTTATATTGCCGTTGTCAGAGCCCGAGGAATATTGAATAGTTTTGAAGATCCCGGGGCTGATTCTGACACGGGCTTGAAGAGAAAACATTCTCAATCACTGACTCAGTGATCTGTAGCTAGAGAAAGCGCAACAGTGGCAAGACGTGAGACAGAAGGGCTTTCCTGTGCGTGTGTGTGTGTGTGTGTGTGCGCGCGTGTGTTTCGATGCCAGCTCTCGCTTTTCCTCTCGCAGACACATCAATCAAAGTGTTAGTATAAGTTATAAATAAAACAGATGTTGGTTTAGCATGTTTAATTTAGGTTTATACCCAGCACGGCAGCACTGGTCTGACCCAGACCTGTTTTGCATTGGCAGGCAAAGCGGAAAAAGAGAGAGGAGGCTGCCAATGCCAAAATGTTGGAGGCGGAAAAGCGAATAAAGGTCAGTTTGTGAGTGAGAAGAGATGCTAAACACCTACTCTTGCGCACTATGAATCATTGCCGTGGAAACCCCCACCCCCCCACCCGAGAAAACTTCCCTCGCTCTCACCTACCCCGGCAAACCATTAACATTCCTCGGCCACAACAAAGGAGCAGAGCCTCTGTTTGACTGATGTCTGCCGGCCTGTGGGGGAAAATTAGCTTGACATCTGGATTTTTGCTGTTGTTGTTTAAAATGAAAAATGCACAGTGCATCTTTTCATGTCTTGTACACATGGGGCCATCACTAGAATACACAACCTGCTCTAAATAGCCTTCCTTATTTAAATGAAGGGTATTTTTTGTAGAGTATTGTGGCCTTTAGCCACGTCCGTTAGCTTTGCAGCCATCTTGTGTCAAGCGTAGGCCTTTGAAATGCACAGATTTTCTTAAGAGCTGTATCATAAAAGTGTTGTACGGTATAAATAATTTGAAAAATGGTAGTCGTTTATTTTATTTTTTAAGAAACGAATTACTTTTAAATACCTTTACATTCGTTAAAAATTAAATAGCATTGATAAAAAGTGACAGTACGAACTTTTACAAGAAATTCATAGTAATCCTCTTGTTTTACATAAAATGCCAGTCTATTTTTAACAATTAGAAGTTTCATGTTACTATTTTTACAGTTTTCGTATTTTTAATCACATTAAAATGAGCAAATGAGACTTCTTCCAGAGCACTAAAAAAATGGTACCAATCCCAAGACACAGGAGTTTAATGTTTTATTTCCTTAATAAAGTAACAATGTTATTTTGTTGTCTTTGCAACATCTCACATATTTTTTCCTTTGCTTGGAGATCATATTTAGATATCCATGGCATAAAAAACCCAGTTTATGTCTCTTTTTGTATATAGTATTGTAGAGTACTGTATAAGCCACCATATCACTCAGCACTAGTCTTTGTCTTAAAGGAAAAGGAAACTTAAGATGCTGACTCATCTTGTTTGCAGGGGCATGTACGATTGTGTAGTTGGTTGACTTGTTCTTTAGAACTCTTAATTTGCTGATATCATGTTTAGGTAAAATATCACAGATCTTGCATGACTCAAGTAACCATTTACGTAAAGATTACTGCATTCTTAGGCCTCATGGTTAGGACAGAAGGTCCAGACAGGGTTCTGATTGATGGTTTCATTTTAAACTGTGTCATAATGAGTGTTTTGGTGTAGCATTGAAACGTTTTTATGTTTTGTGTTTGTAGGAGAAGGAGATGAGACGCCAACAGGCTGTTATTCTCAAGCACCAGGTCAGTCACCACTCTCATAAATAATAGGTCTCATAATGGCCATTTATGTAGTAGTAGTGATTTTTGCTACAAAATGCAGTAGAAGGGAGTCAAAGAGCATGTTTTTCTTGTAGAGTTCACAGTTACCGTGTGAAATGCAGTGCATTGTGGGTTAAAAAGTGTCCTTATATAAATTTGTTCAGTCTATGCCCATGTAAGAAGCGGCGAGCCTCATGTGGTTCTGTCTTTAACTTTCTGCTGTTTCTCTCTGGTTAATTTCCATGCTTTTTGGGAGTGGGGTCTGTCTCTTTTGGGTTACAGGCTAAAGTTTTGAGTTTATTTTTTTTCTTTTATTTTTAAATGATGCTGTGATTTTTTTTTTCTGTCTCATAATACTCTGCCAACTCTCTCTCTCAGGAGATGGAGAGGCATAGACTAGATATGGTATGGGTATGTTTCATCTTCTGTACATCTAACACTCGCATCGTGAATCCTGGTTGTGATATGATGTCATAGCAGCACATTTTTAAATGTAGCACTGGCTGCTGTCAAAACTACATTTCCTTCTGCATGGCTTTTCAAGCAAAAAAGTGAACAAAAGAAAAAAAACTGCATCGCCTACATCTGCTATGCGTGTCAATGAGAGAAAAACGGCTTTGATGCAGCAGGCCTGTGCCTTGTTTGTGTATGTGTGTGTATGTAAGTGTGCGTGTGCGTGCGTGTGTGTGCCAATGGAGCCTGTTGAGTACATACTCTCATTGGTGGAAAGTACCACACACCCTCATTCCACGTCTAAAGTCACCCCAATATTGTGTAGCATCATTATCGCTGTGAAAATGTGAGTGTTGGTGTGTGTGTGTGTGTGCGCGTGTATGTATGTTGTGGAAGACTCTTTGTCAAGATGTTGCATTTGCACTGTGCTGATTGTCCTGCTTGTGAGGTCATCAGTACAGGTCAAAGGTCATAGTGCCTGACCAATGAGAGAATTTGAGGAAACTCACACTTCTCTCTGTTGTACATTCCATGCCATCTATGGGTCAGATATGAAGATTTCACACTAATTGGCTTTGTCCTTAAAGTCAACATGAGACAGCAATCTCGACCCATTTTGCTTCCTTAATGTGATGTTTTTCAGAGTAAAATATTTACAATTTTTTGCGGCACAATATTTTCCAGTTCATACCCTTAGGAATTGATTGGATTGTAGAAAATGGACATTCTATAACAGAATGGATCCAAACCTGAATGCAAAAAAAAAAAAAGAAAGAATCTTTTAGCTATTAGTTAAAGGTGCACTCGGTAATTTTTAGGATTTACAGATAAAAAAATGTATAATACTTTTAATAGAAATATATTCAAAAAGCAAGTACACTCACATAAGATAAAACTCTAGTTTTCTCTATCTTAGTTAAAGGGATCGTTCACCCAAAAATAAAAATTCTCTCATTAATTACTCACCTTCATGTCGTTTCAAACACATAAGACCTTTTTGACCCTGCATAAACAGCAACACACATAGAAAAGTAGTAAGGACATCAGTTCAACTGTAATATTCACTGACAACGAAGAGAAGAAATTGTTGAACAAAGTAGTTATTTAGTAGTTAGTTATTGTCTTATTTGCCCCAAAAAGTATTCAAAGTAAAGTAAAATTAAGATTGAACCACTGATGTCACTTGGATTATTTTAGCAATGTCCTTACTACCTTTCTGGGCATGTCAGTTGCATTGCAGGGTCAGAAAGCTCTTGGATTTCTTTTTTCTTTTGACTGAATTATCCTATTAACACCCTTGCTTTTAATTATTTCATTTGTAGATTCTTTTAAGTTTGACTTCAAAGTGGTATCGGTAACTGAAACTCGCCTGATGCTACATCCACACCACTAGATGTCAGTATGAATCCAAGTCATTTGTAGCGTGATATAAACGACAAATAACTGAGTGCACATTTAACATTATCCAAAAGTCTGCGAGTTCAAGGCCATACCCTGGTTATTTTATATTTTTTAAAAAAGACACTCAGTAAGACCTGAAAAGTGTATTAAGAAAGAGAAAGAGGGTCAATTATGATTTCATGTTGACTTTAAATTCATAATAACAGTGACATAACAACATGGTTCACTGTAAGGACAGGACATAGAAGCTGAGGGAAATCTGAGGTATTTTCCCTTGTTAGCTTGTAACAGTAGCTACGCTAATCTAACTCAAGATGCACCGACAGCTTTCCTCTTCTGACCTGCCCATTACATCTGTGGCTTTTCTTTTCGCTCTTTTGTTCCCGTCTGATCAGCTGTAACACACGTTTTTGTGGCTGCCTCATCCTGGCCATAGCAATGTGTCCGTTCTACACCTACTTTTTTTTCTTTCTCTCTCTTTCTGTGCAACATGCTAAACCACGCTGATCAGTTTTATCGTCTGTCTCTGGCTTTCATATTTTGTTTGTTTTCTCTGTGTGGATCTGTATGCTCTGCTTTCCTCCACTGAACGATGGAATCATTCTGTCTTTTCAGGAGAGGGAGAGGAGAAGACAGCACGTTATGCTAATGAAAGCTGTGGAGGCTCGGAAAAAAGCTGAGGTGTGCAAAACGAAATAAATAAATAAAGGAACACTGTCCTTCACCACTCCACTCTCCTCTCTGCACCTCAAGGCTTTCTCACACGTCACGTCTTCCTTCTCTGCTACAATCTCTGAATGTGTTTCACCAAATACTTTGGATGTAGTTTGATAAAGTACCCTAAACATTCCTCATTCTCCAAAACAAAGTTTTCTTGTAGAACATAATGCCCTAATGTCAAACACGCCTGATGTGGCATCCAGCTGGTTAGTAAAGTCTTGCTTCCACCCCGCAGGAGCGTGAACGCCTCAGGCAAGAGAAACGTGATGAGAAACGCCTCAACAAGGAGCGGAAAATGGAGCTCCGGAGGCTGGAGCTGGAGATGATCCGTGAGATGAAGAAACCCAATGAAGACATGTGTTTGACAGATCACAAGGTAATGGAACTGGATATTGGACAAGCTCTGCTTTGTTTGAAAATGCAATCATTGATGAACCCTGTATTTAGGGCTTGTTTTCGTAAGATTATCTCCTTCTTAATAAGACATTAATACAGTAAGAGTCACCCAATCAGAACTCTCGGAGGGATGATGTTATACACATATCCTAATCTTAGCAGAGCGCTTCACAGTGAATTCACCTGAGACAGAATACTGTCATCTAGTGGTGGTGAAGATAGCATTATAATGAAAGTTGGCAGCATTGAATCTTAGACCAGGAGTAAAAGACCTTATTCTTAAACTAAAATGACAAATGCAAAATTTCATGTGTAAAGACCCATTTTTACAGTGTGAGAAAGTAATTATCTTCATGCCGTACTGACATTATGTTTTCATAATTAAGTGGTTTTTCTATTCCAACTCTACTAAAGACAAAACAAATTATTATATCATTATCTAAAGAAGGGATTTACGAGGAAACTGCAGGGGGTTCATGGAAGCATAATTATCTTATCTTATGTAAAATTAAAATAAATAAATGGGGCTGCGCAATAATTGCGATATAACTTAGTGTGATTATCAAGTCAAAGGCTGCAATTTACTTAATCAGATGTGTTGCGTGTTTTAGAGTAAAGCATGCAATGCATTTAATTCTTTTTTATTTTAAAAGTGCAGTTGTAATTTACAGCACTAATATATTTTTACTATTGCTCTGCTACTGATAATTACTACTATGATTATTATTATAACGCGCAAGTCATTATTTATTTAACAAATCTTTTTATTATATATATAAATATATATATATATAGAGAGAGAGAGAGACCATTCATAAAATATGAAAATATAAATAAATATTTACATGCTTAATATGGTGACTGTAATAGAATGAAGATGAAACAGCGAATCCCATGAACTGCTTTTTTTGCATGATTTGAGCAGAAGAAGCAGACTTGATGCAATTCTTGATGATGTTTAAAAACATTTTATCTTGCTTGTTTTTTTATTAATCTGTCCCTCTATAGCCCCTTCCTGAGATTCCTCGTATCCACGGTCTGGTTCTTCCCGGGAGTGTGTTTGCAGACTGCCTGATGGTGGTGCAGTTCCTGCGAAGCTTTGGGAAGGTCCTGGGTATGGATCCCTCAGAAGTGCCTACTCTGGGTATACTGCAGGAGGGACTGCTCAACCTGGGAAACAGCATGGGGCAAGTGCAGGACCTGTTGGTCCGACTACTCTCATCTGCTGTGTCCGACCCAGGCTTGCCTCAAGGACACAGGGTGAGGAGGAAATGTCTTAAGGTTACTTCAGTGCAATTGCCAATATAATAAGTGTACTTTCAAGTCTGTTTACACCTGCTATTAACATCGGTCTCAAGTGACCCGCTCACAAGCACTCAGCAGAGACGCATTTCTGTTTACATCTGGCATTAACATGCGTCTCCTGTGAGTGCTTGTGATCAAATTTAATCGAGGAAAGGGTCTCTGGTTTAATGAACACATAAATCACTTACTAAGTCTGTGTGCCACTGCATATGAATGAATCTGTCTATTTTTGGTTTGCAAAATTTAAATGGTTCCCTTTTCTCCATCAGGCTAAGTCTATCTTGGGTGATCATCTGACCAATGTGGGTCTGAATCGGGACAATGTGTCTGAGGTTTTGCAGCTGTACATGGAGGCTCACTGCTCTCAGACTGAGCTAG
Organism: Enteromius fasciolatus; assembly: GCA_032361145.1. Taxonomy (NCBI): domain Eukaryota; kingdom Metazoa; phylum Chordata; class Actinopteri; order Cypriniformes; family Cyprinidae; genus Enteromius; species Enteromius fasciolatus. The sequence goes on from JAUMHR010000050.1 coordinate 4,243,733, forward strand.
CTGATCTTACTCTGAGTCTGAGGACCAAAGCCTTTCAGGCCCACACGCCGGCTCAGAAAGCCATTGTCCTGGCCTTCCTGGTAAATGAGCTGTCTTGCAGTAAAAGCGTGGTCAGGTAAGAACCAAGATTTGATTGAATTGATTAATGTTTACATTAGTACAGAGCACAACTGTTTATACAAGAAGGTATTTTTTGGTCATCGCAATATATGCACACCACAATTTTATAACCAATGCAATAATAATTCATAAACAACAGTTAACTGAATTTTAAGTTACGATTTAAAATAGCAAGACAAATGAGGCAAATAAATATTTAGTTTACTTTAAACAAACAACATGTTTTTGTTGAGAAATATGTCACCCCCATTTCAATTGGCCCTTTAATTACCTTAAAAACCTATGCAAGACATTCTCAAACTCAAGTGATTCATATTTGGAATAGAGAGTACATAATAAAAGTGATGCATAGTTATATTCTGTCAGGCCTGCCTGGGCAATATGAAATATGCATCTTGAAATAATAGGGCATAAAGAGGGAGTGGAGAGGTCACACAGTGTGACGGTCACAGAGCTTTGAAGACTCAATGCATATAAACACAGGAACCTCAACAGCCTGGTTCATCATGTGACATTATTACACATGTATACCTGTAATCTTCCGAGCTTATTATCCTTACCTAAAACTATTAAAACATTATTTAATAAAATATGTAACTAGGAATAAAAACTAAAAATTGAAAAAAGAAAACGTAAACCTTAACACTAATATATATTTGTAACATATGGTTTTTGTAGCATAAAAAATCCAAAAGCACAAACTTAATAAAAATTGTAATTAATTTTAACAATTTGAATTAAAATTATAATAAATTAAGCAAATAATGACAATACATAAGTAATGCTAAAATAACACTGGTTTCAGCAGCAGTACAAAACTGTTTGTGTTTTTGCAGTGAGATCGACAAAAGCCTGGAGCACATGAACGTGCTGAGAAAAGACGAGTGTATCGTGGAGGGCAAACTGAAGAAGTGAGTATCAACATTTATGCCTGCTTAAAACCAACATGACTGCTGCATTCTACCTAGAGAACGCATTTTCAGCTGTAATAGATGTATTTAAACATTTTAGGCAATAAACACATTCAATGTTTCCCTTTACAGACTGGAATAGCTGTGCGTTACATGCGCTTATCTATGTTTGGTCACTGACTAATCAGTATTTATGCATGTGTTCATGCAGAATGAAAACAATCTACGCTAAACGGACTGGGAAACGTGAAGCAATCACTGGAGGGGAGGAGCCTCAGGCTGCAGGTGGCTCCGCCATTGGTCACAAGCGTAAGAGAAAGGCTGGGGATAGTGATGACGACGATGATGAAGATGAGGACAGTGAAGATGCAGGGGATGAGGATGATGATGAAGAGGAGGAAGAGGCTAAAAAAGGAAAAAGAGTGGAGACTTGTGATGAGGTAAAAGACGTTCATTTTGGGTACAGCAATTACTTTTAGGAGATACTTTTATATTGATTGAGCCTGTGTGTGTGTGTGTGTGTGTCAGGATGAGGGAGACCCAGCCACAAGTGTTGAAGAGCTTGAGAAACAGATTGAGAAGTTATCAAAGGTAAATGTTTTCATAATTTATGGTTGCACAAAAGAAATTCAGATAAAATTTATGATCTATTTAGTTCCATATTTTTTATCATTTTTATCATATATATATATATATATGAACAAAAATTATATATAATTACAGAATTGATATGTAATTAATAATATATATATTAATTAATATTTAATTATTTTTTTTTATTATATTTTATTATAATAATTACTAATAAAAATCTGAAACAAACCGGGGGTATATTAAATACAGTAATAAATACATTTTGTAATTGCACTATTATATATATCGGAAATTAACTAAATGATCAAATATGAATTTTAACTAATTGACCTGCCCTGTACTTATATAGTCCCACAAAAATGTGTCTTTCTGTGATTACAGCAGCAAAACCTGATCCGTCGGAAGCTGTTTGAGTCATCTCACGCCCTGCGGTCCATGTCGTACGGGCAGGACCGGTACCGCCGCAGATACTGGGTCCTCCCACAGTGTGGAGGAGTTTACATTGAAGGGTTAGAGAGTGGAGAAGGTGAGTCTGTCTGCCTATCCCTCCATCCTTAAAAGCATTTGCATACAGCCACACTATTAATTTTACACTAATTATGTTTTCCTCCTGTGTCTCATATAGGGGTCGAGGAGCGTGATAGGTTGAGAAACTTTCCAGTGCAGGTCAAAGAGGAGCCTAAGGAAGAAGTTCTGCAGCATCATCAGCATGAGGAGATACAGGGGGCTGTAAAGGAGGAGGTGAAGCAGGAGGAGGAGAAGCCCATGGATTCTGATCAGGAGGCAAATAAAGACGTGCGCTCCTCCCCACTAAAAGAACAGCAGGAAGTAGAGGTTGCAACCACGCCCCCTCAACCGCCAGAGCTCCGCCCCTCACAAAGCCCTCAGTGTCAGGAACTTCCTCGCACACCTGTCGGGGCCAAGGGGCTCTGCCACACCCACAACGGCTGCACAGCAACATTCGCTATGGAAACAACATCAGCATCATCTCCAGCTCACTCTCCAACTACCTCCAAGCTGACAGAGGCCAGCAGCCCGAGCGCAGAGCACACAATCTCTCCTCCTCTGCAGCTGGGCATCCCTGCACACATCCTGCAGCCGCAGCTGGCGCAGACTCAGCTCCTGGCCAACGACCAGCTGCTCAAGGTCCTCAGCGAGCGCAGCGGACACTGGTTTAGCCTGCTTCCTCGCTCACCCTGCGACGACACCTCCCTCATCCAGCCGTCTGCACACCCGCAGTCCTCGCTCAGCAGCAACACCCCCAGCACACGGCCCAAAACGCCACCTCCACCATCTACCTCCTCTCCACACCATCACCTGCTTCCGCTGTCTGCGTCTGCAAGCCCTCTGAACCCCTCACCTGGTGGGATCAGCAACCTCAGTTTGCAGGTAGTTACCCATCCTATGTGAAATATTGCATATTTACAGTGTCCAAAATGCTAAAATGATCAGACCCTTAGTTGAGAAGCACTGATGTAAATGGTATGGATGCTCAACATGCATTTCATTATCTCCTCTCAGGTAAAGCCAGGTGGAGCTCTGATTGGTTTGCCTTTGGTTAACTGGTCCGGTGGGATAATCAGCCCCAATCTCCCCATGTGCAGCAGCCCCTTGCACATGTACACCTCAGTGGAGGGCAGCGCCAGCCCTCTGCTGGCACCCAGCGTCTCAACCAGCAAAAGTGGCTCTCCCGTTCCCACCGGGGAGAAGCTTGCATCCGCTCCTTCTCCAGTAGCACTGGACCTTCCTAGGAATCACGACCACCCTGAACCCCTTCCCATACCAGAGGGTGAGTGCGGTACCATCATCTAATTCACTCAAAAATAACGCTTGTTGCACTTTTATTCACTTTTACTTTTATTTTTTCACGTTTCTCAACAACAAGTCATTAGTCGAGTTTTGTTTGCGGATGTAGATGGAAATGTTTTTGTCTAATTGGCAGACATGCTGCTGGGCTGGTGGAAGGTGACAGACATGGAGGAGCTGAAAGCGCTAGTGAACGCTCTTCACAGCAGAGGCATCCGAGAGAGAGCCCTGCAGAAACAGCTGCAGAAATCCATGGAGCTCATCGTGCAGACCTGCAACAAGAACCGAGAGGGTCAGTTGAATCACTGTAAAATAACACAGTGTGCCTACATGTGTTTTATCTTAAAGATTTAGCCAGATATTAAAAAGCTGCCAGATATTAGCCTCTTTCACACAGTGAAACTAGTACATTTCTGCAAAATTACCAAAATGACAAAACTGCACTGTCCACACTTGATCTCTTTCCGGCAATTTACTGGTCATTTTCCGGAAATTTTCACATTTACCTAATTTGTCATTGAAAAAGCATTTTCTTTTGGATAAAATTTATAAAGAAACTAAATTTCATTTAATTTTTTTTTTTTTTTTTTACATGAAAGTGGAACTGAATGTATTTTAAATTGGATTTTAAAGTATGTGTGGTTACACGTAATTTAAAGGGAAATTAAAATTGTTATAATTTTCTCCTTCAGTTGTTCCAAATTTGAAGGAGTTTCTTTCTTCTGTTAAAAAAAATATGGATGTCAGCAGCTACCATCGTCTGTTTGATTTAATCATTTTAGTGCTGACAGAAATTTACATCCTGACAGAACTTGGAGGTTACTTGTTACAGTGTTATTATAAATTTAAGTACTGAATAATATTAATTAACAACATGTACTAGATTTTGAGTTGAATGTAATTTTGCATAAATTGTTGAAGTATATGGTTACACTTTATTTTAAAAGGATGGTTCCCTCTAAGTGTAAATGATCATGATTTGCTTGCCTTATATTGTTCCAAATCTGATTTGGTTTCTTTGTTCTATTAAACACAAAAAATATTTCGTGGTAGCTTTTGACTTCCATAGAATGGCAAAAATAAGGGAAATCAATGACAACTGTCAAGTGTTCAGTTAATAATTTGTTAGTAAATGATAGCAGAACTTGCAGTGTTAAAGGATAACTATACATTTGATCTAATTATACACAAGTTTCTGTCTTCTATTAAACATGAAAGAAGATATTTTGAAAAATGTGTGAGCACATTTAGGCAAATTCAGATTTGAGGTCAACTGGTTTAGAATGCAAATAAAATAAATGAAAATAACCACAATATACTATCTGACTTGTCTGCAGTTGTAAATAATATTCATAAGACACTCACAACTGCACGCTCGGCTGAGTCAGTTAGACAGAGCGAGCTGAATTGTGCTGTGCTTTACGGGTGTGATTTCTCCTGGGGTCTTATGGCTGTCTTATTTTTTGTTTGCAGTGGCAGTTATGGAGGTCTCCGAGCTCGACGAGGGCCAGGTTTCCGTGGAGACGCTGCAGGAGTGGTGTGTGGAGGAGCAGGCCATGGAGACCGACATCGCTCTGCTGCAACAGGTGGAGGAGCTGGAGCGCAAAGTCACGTCGGCCAGCCTGCAGGTCAAGGTGAGCGTTTGTACAGCTTCCAGAAGCGAGTTGAATCGTTGTAATTTCTTCTCCTCACCTATACCCCACTATTCTTTGCTTTTCAGGGCTGGACGTATCCTGAACCACAATCTGAAAGAGAGGACCTGGTCTATTATGAACACAAGCCCCGCCCTGGGACGGAGTCTCAGGAGGAGCGAAGCTCAGAGAAGGGCCTGATCCGTCGACCCGGCAATCCGCTGGACATTGCAGTGACGCGATTGGCAGAGCTGGAGCGTCATCTCGAGAGAAGGTACCTGCGGAGCCCCTTAGGGACCACCATCCAGATCAAACTGGATAATGTGGGTACAGTCACTGTCCCCGCACCTGCTCCATCCACTAGCGCTGGAGGGGAAGGGTAGGTCATCCAGACTGCCAGCCTTCGTCTCTGCTCCTCCTCATCCTCCCCCTCCCCCTCTCTCTGCTGGCTGGGGCTTCTCTGCTCGTCCGTCCATCCGTTCTCACCCTGGCTCCGGTTTTGGATTTTGGTTCTCGTGTTTCATTTTGGTTTTTTGTTGTTGTTTTTTTTCTTCCTCTCGTTCCCTTGCCTGCACCTTTCCTGTTTTTGGCTGCATGGTTTTAATCAGCAGTGCACAGACGGAGTTTGAACACATCACAACTTGATTTGTTTTCTAATACTTCTAAGTGCATGGTACACACAGCTCTCCGTCTTCATGTATGGCTGTGAAGTCGTGCCACAGAATTGTATCACACTAAAAAGCCTGTGTGTGTGTGTGTGTGTTTATGTTTGTGCTGTTGAAAGCTTAGGGTCTCAGCCACTCAATCTGATATAGACATTAAGGACAAATTACAGGTTTGAAATAAACCCCCTCTCTGATCTGTGTGTTGTGTTTTTGTGTCGCAGGGGAGAGGAAGAGATTGCTCCGGGGATGAAGCTGTGGCGGAAGGCGCTGAGTGAGGTACGCAGCTCCTCTCAGCTGGCCATGTGTCTGCAGCAGCTCCAGAAATCCATCGCCTGGGAGAGGTCCATCATGAAAGTGGTAAGTCACATCGTTCACAAACCACAGGGTTCGCTTATTTTGTTGCGCATCTACAATATATGTTGCAGCTGCCGTACTTATATGCCCGTTTGTGTTTGCAGTACTGTCAGATGTGCCGAAAGGGTGATAATGAGGACCTGCTTTTGCTGTGTGACGGCTGTGATAAGGGGTGTCACACCTATTGCCACAAACCCAAGATAACCAACATCCCAGAGGGAGACTGGTACTGCCCTGCTTGCATCTCCAAGGTAACCACCTCCAACTCGGATCATCACAAATGCCTTATGTTAAGATTTTAATATTGCTGATAAAATACTGATTTGCTGCTCGTATTTCTTATTATCAGTGTTGAATACAGTTAAGCTTATAATATATTGTTTCTGTGGAAATATGAACCCCTTTTTGCATTAATAATAATAATAATTAGCCTGGCTTCCGTGACTATTAAGCTCATAGGAGCTTAGTCTGGCAAAACTACCTTACTACCCGCCTTCTGGGAGCTCCCCCCCCCCCCAGCTTGTTGGTTCCTAATTTTTTGGGAACGGAAATGCTCTAAAACGGCAGCTTTGCCAGACTAACTTTGCTCTAGCACTGTGTATTAAGTGTATACATATATGTTAATGTGTTGCAAACATGTAGCTGTAAATCTAAACTAGTCCTGTACACTCTTTCAGGCAAGCGGTCAGTCACCTAAATCTAAGAAGACTCAGAATCGTGCACCACCAGCCAGTGGAGGAAAAAAAGCAACAGAAGCAGCCAAGAAAAGCAAAAAACAGACGGAGACCTGTGAAGAAGAAGCCACCAGCAGCAACAACAGCACCCCAAAGAAAGCAGCCACCACCTCCACCCAGGCCAAGAAGAACACCCCCACCCCCCCAGCACCCAAACCAGACAGCCCTGCCTGTGTAAAAAGAGCCAAAACAGCCAGAGACAACAACCGGGACCTGGGCCTCTGCAGGTACTATCAGCATTCTCTTACTTTCTAGATGTAAATGTGTGTTGTAATGCAGCTCTCATGTAACATATGTTTGTATTACTCAGGATTCTGTTGGCTGAACTGGAACGTCATCAAGATGCCTGGCCCTTCCTCACACCGGTTAACCTCAAATCTGTCCCAGGGTACCGCAAAGTCATTAAAAAACCCATGGACTTCTCCACTATCCGTGAGAAACTTGTCAGCAGCCAGTAAGTGTCTTGAGAAATGTGAAAGCTGGGAAGGTGGCATGAAATACTGGAAGATGAAAAGTAATTCATCGAAAATTACAGTTTTTAAAAATAAATTGATAAATATTAAAATAAATACTTCTATAAATTGTATAAAACAAACATGTATAGTTAAAAACATTTAATTTTTAAATGTATAAATAAATACATGCACGAATAAATAAATACTATACAATTAAACATATCCACATCAAGAAATAACAGCAAATGAGAATTATCTCTATGTATCTTCAAATAAATATTTCAAATAATAATAAAAAAAACATTGCGAGAAATGTAAATGTGTAAATTAACCATTTAATAAAATATCAACTTTATAAATGAACACAATATCTATGTCAATAAATATAGGTTATGCTCTGTATATCCTCAAGTTAAAAAATACTCTTTAACTTTAAAACATAAAAATTCCATTCATAAAAAACAGATTTCTCCAAATAAACAATTTTACTCTTAGCATTACAAATGAAATATAGATAAAGTATAGCCTTCCAGTTAGTGTAACACATACTTATCTTAACAAAAAAAAAATACCTGTGATAAACATATTGGCTGTGTATTAATACTTATAAAGCTCATATTCTTCATGACCATATTCTACATCCTTAATCCTACCCGATACCTAAACTTAACAACTACCTTACTTTTAATAAGCAGCAAATTAGGGGTTTATCGAGGTTAAAATCATAGTCAATGGTTTGTTAATAGCAAGAATTTGACCTTAAAATAAAGGTTTTATGATTCTCTGATAATGAGATGCAGTAACTGATTTTTTTCTCTCTGTTCTTTAGGTATCAGAATTTAGAAACGTTCATCATCGATGTCAACCTGGTGTTCGACAATTGTGAGAAGTTCAACGAGGACAACTCTGACATCGGCCGGGCCGGACACAACATGAGGAAGTTCTTTGAGAAGAGGTGGACTGAGCTGCTGAAGCAAACTAACTGAGGTGGTCTCGGACCACCAGGGGCTGTCATTTCAAACCTGCAACCGGGGCTCAAAAGCAGAGGAGTCGCAGCTTCAGGACTGACCAATCCCACATCAACACCCAAAGAGACACAAGACAGCGGGTGTCTTTGTGCAATACCATTTCCTTCTAGAAAAGAGAAATCGCACTGAAATTTCAACCATCAGAGCTGTACTAAGGAGAAAAATCCCTTTCCACTACTTGTAAATATCATTTTATTTTGGTTTTGTATTTTTACTTTATCGTTAATATTATAGTGAATGTATTTAATTTTTTAAATGATTATTTATGACTAAATAAAAGAAAGGTCCACTCTTCATTTTCTATGAAAAGGAAGAAACAGCAAAACTGCTTTAAATTTAACGGAATGTTTATTTGTTTGTGTTTTTCCTCTCCAAATATGAAACAAAGCCAAGAAAAAAAAAAAGAAACTGTTTACACTGTTCTGTGCCATGTGGCATCAGAGTATTCAACCCTCTGAACGTGAACTATCGGCATCACTGTACACACACACACACACAAACACACACAGACAAGCAGGAGGCACCCATGTGTACATACTGTCTATTAATGTCAATATATTGAGTCTTGTTTGGAATGATGTGTACATATTGTTTCAGACATTGGATATTGTTTATGCCTTAGAACGTTTGTAGCAATTAATTTTAGTCTTAAAGTGATTAATAATATACATTTATTGTTTGTACAGTATATACATATCCTCTACAAAACACTGTGGTCTCCTTAATCTTAGTAGTGCCTGCCCTTCAGAACAGGGTATAGGGAAAATAATTTGTTCTTTTTTTGTTTGGCTTCGTTTTTTCCCTTTTTTTGTAACGTTATTGTTTTCTTATATACAACACATCAAGGCCTCCACTCAAAGGCATACTGTACGAAACTCATACCTAACCCATAAGAAAGCTGTTGGGAGTATTCTTCAGTATCCCTGGCCCCAGAGGCGCTCAGAGATGGACAGCAGGCGTCCTGTAAGCACCCGCGTGCGTCGAGGCCCACTGGAGGCAGCTAGAACAGAGTTTTTTTGTACCTGCGTCAGAGTACTTGAAGTTATTTTATTTAAAGATATTGTGGGAAACAAATGGTAGCGTTCTTTTTGTAGGAGCATTATTTTTCACTAGTGTGTGCGTGTGTGTGTGTGTGTGTGTGTATGTGAGAGTGCAAGAGTGTGTTTGTGCGAGTGTGTGAATGTTTGGCACGGACTTATTAAAAGGATGTTTTTAAATCCAGACAGTGTCTAATGTGTTATTTTATTCCTTTTGCCGTGGGCAGTGGTCTCATTTTCTTTTCTTTTATGGGTCATGTTATTAGTGAAGAATGTTTTTTTTTTTTTTTTTTAATATTTAACAAAATTAATCAAATACCAAGTTTTTAACCCTTATATAGACAGCAATAATTTTAAAAAGGTTGAAAACAAATTGCCATTTACCAAACTTTAGGACTGAAATATTTAAATAATTTAAGATTTATCTACGTATTTTTATTTTACGGTTCGTATCTTTTTGTTACTGTTCGTAACCTATATGTTCTTGTCCTAGCAACGATTTTGATCCACTTCAAATGTTGATTAAACTACTACTGTATGTGTGTGTGTGTGTGTATATATATATATATATATATATGTATGTATGTATGTATACGTATGCATATGTATATGTATGTGTATGTATTATATGTATATGACTTCTAGTTATATACACTATATTACCAAAAGTTTTCGCTCACCCATTCAAATGATCAGAATCAGGTGTGCTAATCACTTGGCC
>JAUMHR010000050.1:4301472-4325959 GCA_032361145.1 Enteromius fasciolatus
AAAAAAGTGCATGTGTCATTAGTATGAGGGAAAAAAATAGATCGGGCTGGGATCGGGCTCGGACAAAAGTATCATGATGCCTGTCGGGCTCGGGTCGGGTTCGGTTACTGCTCTGTCGGACGCAGGCCGGGCTAGGACAGAAAAATGCGGCCCGATCCGCACTCTAGACCGTATCCCTCCCAATCGATCAGTTATTGCAGCACTCGCCCCCGACGTCGCAAATCCAGGAACTCATTCACTTGGTAGGTCTCCTCATTGTCGATGATCAGAGGGGGAGCTCTTGGGGTCCGATCTTGTCTAGGATCCTCTCTCCTTCCGGAGCATCAGCGGGCTTGAGCAAAGACACATGAAAAGTTGATGAGATACGGTACTGGGCAGGTAAATCCAAACGGTAAGAAACAGGAGTTATTTGTTTGATTATTTGAAAAGGGCCCACGTACCTTTGAGTCAACTTTTTGCAGGGTTGTCGGAGTCTGAGGTTCCTGGTTGATAGCCACACCCATTGACCCGGTTCGTAGGGAGGATTCGGACGTCGATGTCGATCCGCCTGGTCAGTGTATCGTTGGACAGCCCGCTGGAGATGCACGTGTGCCTGGTTCCACGTTTCTTCGCTCTGCTGTAGCCAGTGATTCAAGGCGGGTAAGTCAGATGGTTCCCCGGACCAGGGGAACAACGGGGGTTGAAAGCAGAGTACGCACTGGAAGGGTGTCATTCCCGTGGAGGGTTTGCAGAGTGAGTTCTGTGCGTACTCGGCCCATAACAGATAGCGGCTCCATTCCCTTTGGTCCTGATAACAATATGAACGAAGGAATTGGGTCAGTTCTTGGTTTAGGCGTTCGGCCTGGCCATTGGATTCCGGGTGGTATCCGGAGGTAAGACTGACGTTTATGTTAAGTTGCTGTAAGAAGGCTGCCCAGAGACGTGAAGTGAACTGCGGGCCTCGGTCTGTTATGATGTCCTCCGGGAGTCCGTAGAATCTGAAGACTTGGTCCATGACTATTTCGGCGGTTTCCCAGGCAGATGGCAGTTTGACCAGGGGAATGAGACGACAGGCTTTCGAAAATCGATCAACTACGGTGAGTATGGTGGTATAATTGTTGGAGAGTGGAAGGTTGTTACAAAGTCCTCTTTTATGCGGACGAGGTTGTAGGTGCTTCGCAGGTCAAGCTTGGTGAAGTATCGGGCCTTTCGCAGTTGGTCCAGGGCAGACGGGACCAGAGGTAGGGGGTAACGATATTTGACTGTCACTTCATTCAATCCACGGTAATCAATACAGGGCCGAAGACTGCCATCTTTCTTTTTGACAAAGAAGAACCCGGCCGAGGCCGGGGATGTGGAAGGCCGAATGAAACCTTTGCTCAGTTCTTCTTGAATATATTTCTGCATGCTTTCTGTTTCAGGTTGTGACAGTGGGAAAATCCTACCCTTGGGAGTCACGGCTCCTGGCAGGAGCTCAATGGCACAATCAGTGGCTCGGTGCGGTGGTAGCGAGGTAGCTTTCTCTTTGCTGAAGGTCTCCTTAAGATCTTGATACTGGGTAGGCAGGTGCTCATGATCGGATTCCCCTGGTGCTGGTGACGTGGTGCGCGGTATCTCCTTTAACCTCCTGAGGCTGTGATTGTGACAATAAGGTGACCATTGTGTGATTTCTCTCTTACTCCATGAGATGATGGGGTTGTGTTGCTCCAGCCAGGGCAGACCGAGGATTATCGGGTGATCAGGTGAGTCAATAGTGAAGAGACGGATGGTTTCCTGGTGCAATGATCCCATATTCAAGGTGAGGTCCTCACTGATGGTGGTAACATGGCCGGAGCCGAGCGGACGTCCATCTAAGGCTGCCACAGCCACCCGAGCGCCACATTGAAAGAGTGAAATACACATTGCTTAGCGAATCTTTTATCGATGAAATTGCCCTCAGCCCCTGAGTCTATAAAGGCTGAGGTATCAAACACTTGATCTCTGAGATGTATCTTTACAGGTATTAGGAGACAAGGTTTTTCACTACCCCGGTTGTTGGCTTGGCGGAGGGCAGGACAGTTGGCTCGGACGTGGTCAGGTTGTCCACAGTATAAGCAGAGGTGAATGCGGATCCTTCGTTCCCGCTCCTCCTGGGTGAGGTGAGTAGTGCCGATCTGCATGGGCTCGGACTACGTGGGCTGTGGTTGCGTGGGGGCTGTAGTGAAGGTGGCTGGTCGTCGGGTGCGATGAGAACGGAGCAGGTTGTCAATTTGAATAGTCATGTCCATGTACTGCTCTAACGTCTTGCCCTCATCACGACACGCCATCTCAGTTTGTAACTCATCTCTCAAAGCTTTACGATACAGCACCTTCAGTTGTTCTGGTGGCCAGCCAGTTTGAGCAGCTAGAGAGCAAAAGCGTATTGTGAAGTCGGCAGCGGACTGGTTTCCCTGGCGAAGCGTAAGTATTTCCTCTCCAGGTTCTTTACCTCCTGCAGTGTGATCAAACACGTTCCTGAACAGGCGGATGAACTCTTGATACAATGGAAAAGCCATCCGTCTACTGTCCCAAAGAGCCCACTCTAACGCTCTTCCGGTTAACAATGAATATACCAGCGATACCTGGCTGTCATCAATGGGGAAGTTGTGTAGTTGCTGGTTAACATAAATATCACACTGCAGCAAAAATCCCCGACATTTCCCTGTAGCACCGTCAAATTTTTCAGGCAGTGAAAGTCGTGGGTGACAGATTGGTGTGGGCGCAGTTGGTGCTTGTATATATATATATATATATATATATATATATATATATACATATTATTTTTAATTTTTCCATTTATTATTCTATTTTTACCACGAAAGAAGCTTTTTTTTCCCCCTCAAATGTAGCAGTGTAGTGTCATACCTTCAGATATTTATTTATTCTTACAGGATCTCATTTGAATTCCTTTTTTTACCTGCTTTAATTATATTCAGCCATCTCAGTTGCATCATTAAGTCTTTAACCTCGCTTGTAAATGACCCATGTAACTTCTACAGGGTCATTGTTAATCAGTGTTTATGGGTCCTTGTTAAACGTGCAGGTTCATCTTAACTAATTAAATTGTCTTTTCTGAGCTCAGATCTACTGTGCGCTTTTATTGTTCATTTGATTAAGGAATTTAAAGGTGACAGAATGTAAGTCTTTATGTTCAAGATAAGTGTGCTGATAAAGAGAGAAATGTAACTAAAATCTGAACTACTCAGTATAGTTAATAAAAAAGGGACAGAACTATCACCAATCATTTTCATCTTTAATAACTCTTTAGACAGCCATGGAGATTTTTGCTTTGTTCTCTGCTTTTTAAATTTCCTTCTGTCAAAAAGTCCTCCATAATCTCACATCTGTAGTTTTAGATCAGTGTTTAGATTTGCCGTACAATTTGAAATCACAGATTTAAATGACTACGATCAAATTCAAATTTATTACAAAGAATAATTTCAAGTCTCTGAGGCTACAAAGATTTGAGAAATACATACTGTAGATCTAGCAAGAGAAAGTTCAAACAGAACTAAGAGAAAGACAAATTAGAAGAAATTACGTGGAACGATCTAAAATAAATGTAAATTAGAAATGTGTGGATGTGGCATACGAGCTAGACGAATAGAAAAAAAGCGGCCAGCAGCCATGCTGTTTGTGTATGAGCGGGGAGCCATGTGCATGAGCTAACGTCTTAATTGGTGTGAATGGCAACGTCCGCTACCTGACCAGAATCATTAATCAGAGCGGATGAGAGCTGGAGGGTGTCAGCCTCTCTCTTTCTCTCACACACACACACATAAGCATAATTCTGCAGTTACAGCTGTGACTGTCACACTCTGGTACTCTGTAATACCAGCAAAGGCCAGAAGAGACGATATGCTAATTAAGAAACATAGTCACAGACAGCATGGTCATGTTTGGGTTAGCCATATCAATATATATATATATATATATATATAAATATAGCTAAATAAATAACACCAAAATATGTTTCACAAAGATTTTAGAAATGCCGACATAACATTAAAAGCTGAATGCCATAAATGCAATTTTTACATTAGATATAGTGTGTATTTACATATTGTATGAATATTTTGAATAACTGTGCAGCAATTAAAATGTTATTAGCATATTTAAAAATGATTGTGAATTCATTTAATTCTATCTGTATGCATCAATCTTTATACATATTTATTATAAATGCAAAAATACAAAACAAAAAAATAAATTATACCTTTAGGGCTTTAGTTTAGTTCTGTCTGAAGTAAAGTTATTTCTATGTTTGTATTATTTTTATGACCATAATAGGTTCTCTACCTGTTTGTGTGACCCGACTGAAAGCAGACGTCTGTTTAATAATGATTGGAGCGACGATAAACTTGCATCAGCTGCATGCTGCTTGCGCTCGGACTCGAATTCAGCAGAATTCCACAAATTCAATTGGCAGAAGACTTTGAATGGTTTATAGAAGTGGGTCAATCTAATCTCTGTGTTTACTGGTACTCTGCTGAGCTGAGGGCACAAACATGTGGCACTCAGGAATCTAATCATGCAAATCTAAGGTAGAGCAGAAGGCATAGGTCACTGAAAGCAAACACCAGACTACATGTTTCCTATGTGCCAACAGAATTTTAATCTTGTACCAAATATCTCTCATAGTAAGCATATTTACTTTGAATGGCTGTGATATGTATAACACAAAATGCATTATTCACAAAAATAATAAATGCATTTTTAAAACAATAGTGCTGTATAATAATTATAATAAATGCTATTACAATTAGTATATGTTATAATAATATATTGGTTTTCAAAGCCTTAGTGGAGCTATTAATGACTCTAAAACTGTCAGAACATATTGCTCTGCTTTTTTTGACACCACACATTCTAGTTAATGAACCTCCTTAAATAAACAGTGTTAGGTGAGCAGCATATGGTAATATGGTTTTACACTTTCTCTCTCTTCTCACGGAATATGTCTATGGAATCACAATCATGGAAACCCCGGTGTATTGTGTTTGACGGTGTGTGATCATTCATATAGTGTGTAACTAAGACATTATAAACATTACAAACAGAAACAGCATTATGGGATACATTATAATACCACCACCTAATGAGAATAATAGGCTACTAATTGCATTGCATAATTTTGATGATGTAAAGTGCCTCTATTATGGGTTGTGAAAGGTTCTTATTTTGGCTGGCATGCATTCAAGGTCAAAAAGTACTTTATTTTTCTTATTAAATGCATTTATTTTTACCCTATTTATTCAACGACTCCCAAATGATTTGTTCAACTATTAATTTTTCCAAACCCCTTCCGATGATTGGTTTCATTTAAAGCAGTGCTTGCGAGCTTAAAGTTGTTTCAGACCTAAAATGTCCTTATTTAAATCCAGATGCCAACTTCTTTTGGCCAGACAGTGTGTGTATATATAGTCTATGGGACTGTTCTCTGTGGTCTGTTGCTTATATAGGTCTGTTTTTATTCCCTCTTGCATGTGTTTCAGACTGCCCTTGAGGACTGTCATTCCCACAATGCTGTGCAAACCCTCAGCACTTACCACCACAAAGTGCTGGCCTCGTTGGCTTGGATCATGACTTCCTCTGGCTGCTCTTTTTTCCCCCACTTTTGTTGTGCTCTTTCATTCTCTTCGTCCTCATCTTCCTCAGGTCACTACTCTTGATGGAGGAAGAGAGTGTCGCCCCAAGGCCGGACGGCTTCTTTCCTTCTGTGTTTTACATCTCCTGCTCTTGCGTTGTTCTATTAGTTGCTGGCCGTAGGGCAGAGGGGCAGAGAGGAGGTCACTCCGACTGTTGCCTTTTTCGCAGGCTATTCAGAGAATGCTATTAAAGGTGACACAAAAGCGTGTTTGTGTCATCGGACTCGTTTGCAGTCTTCATTTCCTCCGTCTCTCAGTGTTTGCCCCACTTCCTGTGACTCTGGGAAGAACTGAAGGGCATGTTCTTTCGGTGGGTGTACAGTGTGAAAAAGCCGCCTGCATTTGTGTGACTGGGTTCTTTTCTGTACTTCCTGTTCTGTCTGATTGGGTTTAGTCTGAATAGTTTAGTTTAATGGCTTGAGCTCCATCTGACTCAACCACCATCTTGAATTATAGATAAACCAAATGCAGAGGCTTTTATTAAATAGTACTAAATGCTTTGCAATAGCCTAGTATGTTATTTTATTCTTATTTGTTTTGTATTAAATCCATTTTGAATTGACTTTCCTTTTTTGTAAAAAAAACATTTCCCCCTATTTTTTAGAACAAAAACTGGCTTGCAATACAGTTAGCTGTAAATAGCAAAGCTTCAATCCAGGCTTAAAAACCAAATGACTTATCCTGTGACCTTTGTTTGTCCTGGAAAACTGCTGATGAAGAGTTGCGTTGTGATTAATCTTCCCCTAATCTCTCACCGAGGGACTTTTGCGTTAGAGGAAATGCTGTGTGAGACATTCTAAGAGACTGAACTTCAAGGAAAAACATAAAACCACCAGGTGTTCCTGAATCACCACTGCACATGCGTTTCTGTTGCTAACAGTGTTCTATCCATTCCACTATATTGACTTTCCATTAATCATGCTAATCCCTAGAGCTGATGTTATCAACTACAAACTAAATGAAGCGCATTCAACAAAGTATATGTGGGTCAAAGGTCACTGACAGCTCTGTCAATTATTTTCGGTAGCCTACATTGTTTCCTTATTCATGTATAGCTATTTGAGGTACAGTATGAGGCAGTGGAAAGGAAACAAGTTTGAAGACATCCAAATGAGAACTACAGTGCAATATACCATACTGCTAAATCTATTGAATGAGTGAAAACTAGAAAGTATATAAAACTCAGTGTCAAAAGAGCACATTATCAGGCTGTACTGTGGAGGAAGTGATGAAGTGACAGACACACTGTGACTGTATACACACAGACGTGCTACAGTCACCTGTCTCCGGTCTGAATCGCGCTCTGCTCAACACTCACACAGCAGGCAGCTGATCGACAGCCATTACACACCTCTGCAAACATGCCCCATATTCTTCCCTCAGTGCTTCTGTTTCTCCTCTAGCTCTCTCACTTTATTTTTTATTTTTTTTATACTCTGTATTGTCTGATCAAAATGAACCTATATTTCTACCATTCACAAATATAACTGGAAATCTTATTTCAAAAAAGAATAATGAGCCTGTCAAAGTATGAGTTTGCCTTCCTCTTTTCCCTCTGTTTTATATATCACACGTCCGTCATTATAATAATCTGCCCTTTCAAATTAACACCTGGATCCATCAGAAAATGTGAAGCAGATGTGGCATAATGATACAGCTCTCTGTCAGACCATGCACTTCACTATTGTGACAACACTTTCTTCTAACTGCTCTCCACCCTCATTAACCTCACTGGCAGTAAACCTCCCCTCCGTCTCCATTCATCTCAGCTTCTGTGGAGGATAGTTAGTGGGGAAAGGGTCTCATCACAAAAGACTGAAGGGCTCCTGTCCTTCTGCTGTGCTCCACTCGTTGGTGTTTTACAGTGTGACTCAGAGACTTACTCCTAACAGTTTCTGTGTTTGATGTGTCCCTGCCTGTTTGACCTTGTCTTTCTAGGTGTACAGGCAGTGAAAGCGTTTAACTTCCACATCCATGTGTGTTTCTCCATCTCCCAGGGGTTCAAATCATTTTTTTTCAAGGTTAAAAACTGATGATGTGTCATGTCACCAGCAGAGTGCCTGCAATAAAGAAAACAAAAAGGAATTCATCTTTATATTGAACAATACCAGCTGTTGCTGTTTACAAATAATTTATTTTATGGTTGCTGTTTTAAAATGTATTGAGTTAAGACCTAATACTAAGGCTTTTTAATGCTCCTGAAAGTCCACATGAAATGGAAGTTGTGATTGTCTTTTTTCCCTGTTGTTGGGTTAAGAAAAACAACTTCTTAATTGTTGGACGATAATGCAACTTTATGTAGTTTTGCATATTTTTGTGACCGCAAAGCCCTCTACAATTAATCGGAATACATTCTTGTAAATATACAAGATAACAGTGGATAGCTGTACACATTCATTTGTTTCTGCTGTAAAGTAATCCACCCTTTTTGCGGAATTTCTGCTTACAAAAAGATTAAGCCTCTTTTTTTTCCAAGTAATAAATATCTCTGTTTTCTCATCTCAAATGGAACCAAATATAATAGCCCTTCCGCAAGAACATGGGATGTTCTATTGAAGTGCCCCTATTGTGGGTTACAAAGGTTCAACAACAACAGGTTGACATCCATGCAAGGTCAAAAAATGCTTTCATTTTCTTATAATATGCATTTATTGTTACCTTATTTGTTCAGTGACTCCCAACTGCTTCGTCAAATTGATTGACTGAATACCGCAAGCATGTGGCGGAAATGTTACGCCTCTTACCATAATGTGATGCCGTGTCCCATCACTATGACACCTGATATCAACTCACTCTTCCCGGAGAAAGGAGACTCCACCCTGGGACGATCCATCTGATTTAGAGTTGATTCGGGGAAGTGCAGGTGGACTTGTTTGTCTCCCAGGAGTCCTCTCACTGCTGGTTGTTTTACTCCCTGCCTGAGGGGCCCCTCAGCATGGATGCACTGGCACACAGTTGGCCCTGGGGCCTTCTTAAGTACACCTTTCCCCCAGTGAGATGATTCTCTGACCTTATGCTCCTGAAGACAGCCCCTCCCTGGAAGATTCCCCTGAGAAAGGAGGTCCTTCCTTGGGCACAATATGGCACCCGCGTCCCGATCTGTGGAACCTGCACATGTGGCCTCTGGACTGGACCTTGCTGAACTTTCCCAGGCTTCCTCCTGGGCATTGGCGCAGAGCCTCTCTAGCAGACATCTGCAGAGCTGCGGGTTGGGCAACACCTTCACCAGATTCTACAATCTTCGCGTGGATACCGTGGTCCCCGGTGTTTTGGGTAAAATCAGGTAATTCTGTGATGCTGGGGTGGGTGCCGGCTTGCAGTGCCATTCCTTTGGGATTCAAACGCTATATTCCAGTATTTCCAACAGGTTACATCTGGCTCCTCCGCTGCCCCACAGTTTGAGCTAAGAGGAGTAGCTTGAACTGTGCCCGATGGAGAACTTCCTTCACTCTTCTTTGGGCCTGGCATTCTTTTCCACGGTTCTTCCATCGTGTTCCCCTCACTCTAGATTCTTCTCGCACGAGCCTAAAAACCTGTGTGCTCCACCCCCGCAAAATTTGCTTTTCGCATCTCTGTAGGGCCCCCTTACCTGGCCCCCAGGGTGTTGGGAAGATTGCGTGGGATCTCCAGTTTATCTGACACGCTGTCCCTGTAGCCTGACAGCATTTTTTTGCCTCCTACGTAACGCAGTCCAGGTTGTGGCATTTTCCAAAGGGACCCCATGACATCAGTCAATGACATAACATCTTAGGGAATGGAGACGTTATATCCCTGCTGCCACAAGGTAGGACTGCTCTGGGGAGTCAATCCCGATTGGATCATCAGCAGAAACCTAATGGTGGTTTGCATGCCGCCATCTTATATACCCGTATGCATGGGGGAGTGGCTTGGCATGTTCCAGGGCTACTCAACCGTGCAGCGGATCAGCTCTCACGGCAGTCCACCCACCCTGGAGAATGGCAGCTCCACCCCCAGGTAGTCCAGCTGATTTGGAATCACTTCAGAGAGTCCAAGATCGATCTCTTCGCCTCTCCAGAGTAGACTCACTGCCCGCTGTTTTATTTCCTTCACGAGGCCCCTCGGGCGTTCGGCAGGGATGGACTGGCATGCAGCTGGCCTCCGGGGCTCAAGTACGCCTTTCCCCCAGTGAGCCTCCTTACACAGACACTGTGCAAGATCAGGGAGGACGAGGAACGAGTCCTGCCAGTAGAGCCTTACTGGCCCTCCCGGACTTGGTTTGCAGACCTCGTGTTCCTCGCAGCAGCCCCTCCCTGGAAAATCCCCTGGAGGAAGGACCTGGAGGAAGGACGCTCTCAGCAGCTCTATCTCCCTGGCCTATTTATACCAGGGAGAGCCTTGCCCCCTAGGACTGAGAGCTCACTCAGCAAGGAGTTTGGCCTCGTCCCATGCGCTGGCTCATAGCACCTCTTTAGTGGATATCTGTAGAGCTGCGGGCTGGGCGACACCCAACACCTTCGCCAGGTTTTACGACCTCCGCGTAGAAGCCGTGCCTTCTCGCGTCCTTGATCAGGACAGCAGGTGAATGAGAAGACCGGCTAGTGCCGGCTTGCTGCATCGCTCCCACGGGACCTGCGCTTATATATTCTCAGAGTTCACTTAAATGTGCGCAACCTGAGTCCTTCCGGCCCGCAGTCGGACTAGAGTGGAGTAGCTCCGGTTGTGCTTCCTCTGGGTCTCCTTTGCCCAGAGGTGTGGCAAAAATATCTCCACAGTCAGCCAGAAGGCTGTGTTTCCCTTCAATTATATCCATAAATCTTATCGATATATTGTATTCCTTTTGTCCCGCATGCAACATTTCATTCTTTTCATGCGCTCCACTTTCAGCCGCTTGCTTACGCACCACTGAAAGCAACTCTGTCGCCCCCCTATCGGGCCGCAGAGGGTTGAGAAGGTTACGTGCAGACTCCTCTGCTGACGAACTTGAAAAGTATCTCGCCAGTCGGCAGGGGGTCTCCGCGTAACGCGGCCTCAGAGTCGTGGACTGTTCCATTGGTGTTCCCATATATAACGTCAAAGTGATTCGACTGAAAGAGTAATGTCTAGGTTGCGAACGTAACCCACGTTCCCTGAAGGAGGGAACGGAGACGTTACACTTTTTCCTGCCACAACTCTGAGGTCGCACTGATGCCGGCTCGGCTCTTCAGCGAAAACCTGCAAGTGCATTCCACTCGTGCAATCTTATACTCACACAGTGATGAGGTGCACCTGAGCACAATCAAGTGCACGCCAATATTCATTGGCCTTTTGTATAAAGCTCAAAGGCATTTGGTCTCTCTGGCGAGTTCCCATATGTAACGTCTCCGTTCCCTCCTTCAGGGAACGTGGGTTACGTTCGTAACCTAGACGTTTCTAATTTTATAGATTTTATTTATTAGAACTTTAATATATTTTGACGTTCCTCTGTTCCATTGGGACAATAATATTTTAGTGAATACTCAACTATATAAATAAATAACTATTCTTGTACTAAACCCTGCCTCTTCTGGACTGGAGCTAATGAGGATTGACTGATTCAGTACACTACCTCATACACTGTTAGCTATTTATATTTTGCTGTTGATGTTATTTATCAGAACTTAACAGAATTTGTCTCCAGTCCTATTCAAAGTTATATATATGAAGCTTACCAAGTCTTGTAAAACTGGTAACTTTGATTTGGTTGTTGTTGTTTTTATTCAAAGGAATAAAACGTTTACGTTTCATATCTTAAGTTTGTATTTTTATACATTTTATTTATCAGAACTTTAATATATTTTGATGTTCCTCTGTTCTGTTCTTTTTAAAATGCATTATCATATTATGTTAGTTAAAACTCATAAATAAATACAAATAACCAATGTTAGGGAAATCTGTTAATTTTTTGTTGCGTGTTTCTGAAATAAAAATAAATAAATAAAAATAAATATTGTCCGATATATCGGATTTTAAAACCAACAAATATTTGTATCGGTATCGGCCTTCAAAATCCTTTATCGGTCGGGCTCCAATTAAAAACATGCAAAACCACAGATGGACGTCAATGTTTTGGAGTTATTAGCCATATTAAATCAATCATCCCTAACAAAAAGCAACTTTAACTGTTACATGACTCAGCATCCTTTTGTAATTTAGTTTCACTTTTATATTTTGCTTCCAAATTTTTAACATTTCCTATATCCTGATTCTCTTCCTGGTGGCAGTATTCCAGATGTTGCTGACTCTGTAGCACATGCCTGTTGTTTTACCTGACATGTAGGCCATGGCATATCTGTCAGAGCAGTGCACAAGCGGACTAATCGCCGCTGGAACTTCTTAGGCATTTCAAAGACTGTTATCCATGATTAGCTCGCTCATCTGAGAGTGTGGCCAGCTGTGTTTCTGGTAATGAGATTACGCCTTGTTTTACTGGAATTCAAACATACAATCTCTGAATAAGATCATTACCAAGTAATATGCTCCAGCAGCAGTTTTTAATTAGCTAACATTTCTCAAAATTAACTTGGAAAAAAAAGGAAAAAAAAGGCAAATTATATTTTGACTGGCCTATTTTTATAGCTAAAGATATGGGAAATGCATGAATGCACAATACTTATAGAAGTCACATGGCCTGTTTTTTTCAATAGAGATTTTGTTTCCATTTCAGAGCTTAACATCTCACATTCTGGTTTATTTTCCTTGTATGGAAAAGAGCAGCCTCGACAATCTGCAAATGAACTCCTTTTAAATTCCAAAAGGAAGGAAGGAAGGAAGGAAGGAAGAAGTCATTCATGTTTGGAATAAATGACAATTTTCAAAAACTAAAAAAAAAAGCAGTAACTGAGCAACTTTGCTTGCTAAAACTACTTCATTGAAATTCACAATTAAAATATATTTGCATGTTTTTAATAGGTGGACAGACAATAATCTTGTGTGTCTTTATAAACAATCTGACTCTGCTAAATAACAAGAGGAGCCCCTGCTGACTAAGGAGAAACTGGACACCAGAGCAGCTGAGATAACACAAGAAAACCCTTCAGAAACATGTGCACACGCACACACAACTGGCCTCAAAACATAAACCTTACCCTGACACACACAATGCAGATGGATCAACTTTCTGAATGTCACTCTACTCCAAGAGATTTATACCTGAGGACAGTAAAAACTCACACACACGTTGTAAACTCAACCTCTCAGGCCAGTCATACTGTATCACTCTGCACTGTAACCCAGCATCAAACAGACCCTGTTTTTAAAGCTAAATCCTTTGTGATTCGACCTTTACAAGGCCTCAGTTCAAAGGCAAGAGAATACTTCAATCTGACATTCCAAATGAAAAAGGGTCAATCCATGAAATCCCCACCAAAGTATGTTTCTTAGGGATTAAAGAGTTCAAAATCACAAAAAAAAAAAAAAGAAATGAGACAGAAAGATTAAAAAAAACTAAAAAGAAAACTCCAAACAAATATAAAACAGTGATAAACTGATTTTTGAATGTTTTGGTCCATCATTGTTGGCAGTTCTGCTGGATAGGAAAAAGAGATGCTAAGGCTGTACTGCAGAAACATCCTAATTTAGAATAATAGAATAATAGAATAAAGGCTGGAATGCACTACATGAATCTGAACAGCTTAATTCTTGATTGAGAGTTTTGAAAAAAACATTTCCTACTTAGGATTGCCGTGGTTAGTTACTATAAGCTGCTTGGTGTTTTAAAATCTAAGAAGTTTCTCACATTGTGCCACTGAGCAAGACAAGTTCAATAAGTGGCCCATCAATATAAAATGTTTTTTGAAAACACGTTCGTTAAAATGACTACATGATTTATGATTATATGTTCTAATATATCTTTTAGGTACCAATAACGCAATCTAATGCAGCACTGCATGTGCTGTATATGTACTTTACTGAAAAGGCACAAATCCTAGAATGAATATCCAAAAATTCTGATTCTACATGGAGTCAAGGGAAATGTCAATTCAAAATGTCATTCAATAATGCGGAATATCAAAAAAGATGTCAATTTAATTGAAAAGGAACTCTTTTATTCAATATTCATGTGCTACATATGTTTTATGCTTTGTGTCAATTGCTTAACAACATGCAAATGTCAAACTCTATTGCAATCAATTGTGAGTCGGGTCTTCTTTGTGCCATTTCTGTTGCTGCATATGTACAGCATTCCAAATCAGTCAAGTATGAGGTTTCGAAGCCTTTAGGCTGCTGCATTAGAAGGACGCTGCTTATTCAAAAACGTAAGCTATCTTACCGTTTACTCTTTTCATATAAAATATATAGCCAATTGCCAGTCAAACGTGTCTCACTACATTTAATTTTTTTCTCAAATGCCCTAAAATCTATAAATCCATAAAGTAATATATTCACACACACACAAAAACTGTTGTATACTAAGCACATTTAATTCCATAAGTATGAAAGCGAATGTGTTTAGGTTGGTCAAGCATGACATTTTACAGTTTGTTTTTTGTTTGTTTTTTACAGTAAAATCTATAAATATCGTAAGCCATAACACCACTTTAAAATGAAAAACGTACATTACATTACATTTCTGTGATTCACACAAGATGCAAATCTGTTAAAACGGTTTTCTTTTATTCCCCTCAAAACACTACAAATAATTTCAGCATTTTACACCATGCTTTCAATGTACAAAATTGTTCTTACACCAGTCAAAATCATTGGAGAAAATGTATTGTCTTGGGATAAAAACAATGCAAAAACAGCCTTTAAATTAGAGGAAGAGTGCAAGGACAAAAATGTGGAGGAAGAGGGAGAGGAGGGGGATGAAGGCCAATTAAATTGTTTGTTTCTGATGAGAGGTGTCTTATTGTAGTTGACCATGAAAAATATATAAAAAGACATCAACATGAGCGAGCGGAAAAAAAAGGTTTTTCACCATGGTTAGAATGATTTCTAATGGTTTAGTTTGATTAAATAAATAAGTATGTTCAATTAAATAAATGCAGGCAAAAAAAAAAATTTTTTTTATAAAAAGTACATCCCAAACTGTGCATGGTACAGTAGTATCCCAGTTGCTAGTACCCATGTCATTTGAAGGCAAATTTTACATAAATACTTAAAATAAAAATGTAAAATTATTTTTGCATGTTATACAGTAGCTTTTAGAAAATGTCTCTTTTGAGAAAAACTGTGTGTAATCACATATATGCAGCTTCCTCAAACACTACTGACAACAGATTTAACTAAACAAAATTCGTCATATTTGACACCAGAAAGGTTTCTCATGACCTCACTACATATCTGGTGTATCTGGGCTCTTTATTACTTTTGAAACTGAGAACAGTGCTTACAGGCAGATGATCAGCCACAAAAAGTAGCACTGTAGAGAGTAAGTGTGACGTCTGATCTGTCATGTGTGCTGGATAACTCTCTCCATCCCCCTGCAGCTAACATAAGGTGTCGTAAATACTTCATGAGCAATATGTCTCTTTAGAGGACACAGAAGTGTTGTCTCTAACCGACAGAGACTTTGTCTCGACCGATGTTAGTAGAGCAGATTTGCACATCAGAGAACGAACAAAGTGACAATCAACTACATTGAAAAAGGAGGATATACAAGGGGAATTATTTATTTGCAGTCTCCTGCCTTATAAAGAAGACATTGAGTTAGATTAGCAGATTAAAAGTTTCTCGCATGTGGGTCAGGTAGTGTTTGTTTGGCAGCTCTCAAACTTGTCTTGACATACTTAAATGAGTGAGTGGAGCAGAGATGAATGAGGTTAATTGGAACACGGCTCGATTGAGAGGCTCCGTTGGGAGAGAGGTAACGGGCCAGCGATGGTGCTGAATTCAGCAAGAAGCCGAGCGGATACAAGGGTGATCTTGTGGAACTGAGTGTAACGTGACATCATTAATGAAGTAACTCTTATTTGTCGCAGTGGTTGAGGTTTCAAGAGAGTGACGTAAGTGAGAAAGCGCAGAGACTCTCAAAGGCATATTTACACAAAATTGATAAGCCAGTTATTTACTCTCATGTCTTTCCATAGCTCATAAGACTTTCGTGGAACACAAACATTTTATTTTTGAAGAATATCCTGGCCCCTTGTTTTAATATAATGAAAGTGAATGGGAAACTGGATCAACACGGCTACAAAATTACACAAAAAGTACCATAGAAATGGTCAACATAACTTCAGAATACTCAAAATAGAAGTGATTTTTGATGAGCAGAGCAAAAGGTATTTTTAATAATAATAATAATAATAAACTCTCTCAGATGCATTGATAAGAAAAGTTAAAGTTAAAGTGATTCCTGGCATCAAAGTCGAGAAAGAAAAACTTTTTAAAGACTTTCTTTCTTCAGAAAATCGATTGTTCAAGATTGATTGCTTCATGATTCATTCATGACTCTAGCTCCTCACAACAGCCAACCAGAAAGTTGCTTTTCATTATAAAGACACAATTTTGGCCAATTTATCACAAAAGTGTTATATATTTTTTGAAGATAGTGAATAGCATAATCGTCATATTGACTACTTGTATATTTTCATTATAAATCTGTATGCTTTTTGAGAGTTCCAAAAGAATTCATTCTTTTTTTCCCCATAAAAATATATTACACATACATATATATATACATACAGACAGACAGACAGATAAATAGAGTTGGGTGACTTTATCTATAAAATGATTTTTAATACGATTGTGAAACTAATTTCTGATCATTTTCAATGACAAGTCACAGTCTGAGCTGGAATAAACACATACACACACAAAATCTCATTTGGCCAATCCCAGCCACAGCTCTATAAATCTCTTTGGAGGCCATAAGCCAATTATGCAATTAAATTAAGCATACACACAACAGCCAGCAGCAAAGTACAGTTCAAAAGGTTTCAGCAGCAGTTTATTAATGTCATTTTCCCTCCTTCTGGGAATAAAGCAGCTTACCTGGGTCTCTTTTGCCAGTTCTTCCTCCTCCCTCTCGCCCTTTCTTCAGCACTCCCTTAAACATGGTAAAGTTCCCACTCTTACTGCAGCCCTTTGTTCCTGCAGAGACACAAATTTATTGAAGAACAGCACGCTGTTAGCAACTGATCAAGGGAAAAAAAATCTGGTCAATATTACCACAATGCTTTGGACGTATAATTTAAACGAGTCACTAACAACTCGACAACACAATGGAAAACAAAACTCCCCATTCATTTTATGTATGTGTGTGTTGCCACCTCGTGACGGGAGGAATTGGTTGATGAAATTCCCACATTCCACATCTAATTAACGCTCTGCTGCCTGGTCTAAGGCATATAAACAAATAAATAAAGAAACAGCCAGTGCCAGCGGTACCCACACACTGTAAACTGTTGCACGCCACTCACATAATCCATTAAATGTGAAATAAAAATACATTTAACAGCGTAAACTGAAGAAAAACTGAAAGACCTTAGTAGGCAAGGAAAGACCAGCTGCTATAAACCACTCAAAATAAGAGGGAAACTAGTGTGCCACTGTCCTTCACGAGTCCACTGCATGTGTCCACACGGCAGCTGTCCACACGGACACGTCTTTCAGACAATAGCAGGAAATACCAGTCCGTCTACCAAACCTCCACTTTGTTCTAAAATAGCAGAATGGATCTGTCTGTTTATCTGAGTATCCAGGCCTGCAGGCTGGTCTCACAGTGACAGGCAGCTCAGAGGTGGATATTTGTTCATTAGAAGACACAAGAAGAGTGTCCAGGGTTCTGTTGAAATCAATCTGTATTTTACTGCTGTCCCATTACAACTTAACCTCTAATGACAAACATGTAATTGTTATTGCGATTATATTATTATTATGATTATCATAATTACAACTGAATGATGTTTATACCATAGTTTAGAGCAACTGCATCCAATATTTTTACAAGAACATTAACTTTATTGCTTTTCTATTGTATCAAGCCTCAAATATCAATTATAAATTGGATTGTTTAAAAAAAAACAAAAAAAAAAAACACTATGAATGGTATTACAATGTTATACTAAAATACTTAAAACAGTGGAACCTGGCTATGCTGTGATTTTGGTTCTATTTGCATGTAAAATAGAGTTAGAAGCAACATAATATCCATTTTAACTGAAAGCCCTGCTCCTCTCAGCCTCTCTTTGAAAAGAACAGACGCAGAGAGAAGTGCACGCATTGGGAGAACAAGAACAAGAACTCAAACTCGAGCGGCACTACCAGACACTTGCTGAGGTTTGTCCAAGAAGTCTCTAGATTTGTCGCTAGTCGCTTTTAGGGAAAAATGTTGCCAAGGGGGTCTGAAAAGTGGCTAAATATAGAGAAAAGTCGCTAAATTAGCAACACTGATCTGTATTGACAACAACAGACCGCAAAGAATGATGACCACGCCTGGGCTGATGGGAATTGTAGTTCCCGCTACCTCCCGTTCGCTCCATTCGCCTGAGCAAACTTTCTTCAGAAGACCTATCGTTTTATTGAGTCATGCGACCACGGTATTATCGAAAAAAATTTAGATTGCGGTGCGACGGTATTTACAATGCCATTAATTAACATTAGGGATGTAACGGTAATCACGCAGATGTATGCCAAAACCATAGAGAGAGAAACTTTGGAAAAATTATACTTATGGCACTCAAACACGTATGTGCAATGCAGTTGTTTTGACAGAACAAAATGAGATGCATCTATAGTTTCAACATTATTTGTTCTTCAGACACTGCGCTTTAAAATCCATCTAAAAGGGCATCAAGATATCAAGATACAGGCATAAAAATTAAGGGAAAAAAAAATAAAAAATAAAAAAAAATAATTGAAAAGTGCCATTTGGACCCTTTTCTGCAAAATATTGAAATACTAAGTAATTTTATCCATGACTATACATGTCTGTCTTTCTTCAGAAACAAAATATTAGCAAAATTAAAAATTTGATCCAGGGACCTCTGGTTCAGTTGACATGGAATTACCCATTTTTATATTATTTTACACTCTGACTAATGCTTAAAAGCTTCACACTCAGTCTTCCAAGTTTCACACACACACACACACACACACACACACACACTCTCTACCTAATGGCAATTCTACTGCCAAAGTGTGAGTAGAGAATTGCAACCTTATAAATAGGCAAATAATATATTTATTTTCAAACATATACAGTGTGAAATTCATAACCTGAGATTAATAAACTAATGATTTAAATAATAACCCAGGGTGAAGTATGTACAGAATAAGACATTAACCCAAGGTAATTTTTAAGCCTGATACTGATTTTTTAAGACTGATTTTTGAACCATGTTGTTTAAAGCCCATAAAGTGATGGACTCACTAATACTTTGTTTTCTGCCTAAACAATCCTTTTCTTGGAACACCACAGAAAAGCATGAAAAAAGGAAACTGTTGGCAGCATGCAATATATGGAAAAATGACTTGGGAGTTATTAAGACACGGGTCAGACTGTTGGTTTGGGCTTAAAAACTGTCACCATCAGCTCTTTTATACAGCGCAACCAATTTTGCTGATTCTTTTCGTCAACCACAGGACTGCTGGCCACAACCAACCAGAAGCATTCATAAAAAAGAACAACAAATGAAAGGAAATAAAAATATATATATATACACACACTATAATTAAAGAAGCACATTATGATTTATAAAAGAAGCATCACAGTTGTGCACTTACTAGAATTTGTTTTGCAGACAAACTCTGGGATTGATTAGCTTGTGTTCTGCTAAATGTTAAAACTAATTGTCGCCAAGCCTAAAAGGCAGCACTGGTTCAATAGATTCAATACTAATTGCCTGGTTTTGAAAAGGAGCCACATCCTGTCATTCAGAGTCATGGTTTGGATATACAAGCCTAGATGACATCATGAAAAACACATCACAGATATTGTTACCATCCAAAGACTATCTAATTTTCTCAACAGCCATCATTCACTTTCATATACAGTGGCACATGTGCACCCCAGGAACATGAAGCAGGGTCACACGCATGCAAAATGTATCATGTATCAATGTATCAGTTCATAACGCCTGGCTTGTCAAGTCACATACTGTACAGATTTGCAGAGACACTGATGTCACAGAGGTGATGTCACATAACTAACTCCATCTGGATGGTGCTGGATATAGGGAAAACAGGCCTTTGACTTCCAGAGAAAAAGCAGATGTAGAAAAACCTAATTCTGTACTAACAATATCGTTTTAATAGATATTGCATATTGGCTACTTGCAATTCACTGTCACAAGCGATATCAATTACGGTGGTTTTACTTTAAATAAAAAAAAAAAAAAAAGTAAAACCTTAAAATCTTTTAAATAAAAGTCACTGATTTCTGTTTGAGAAGCTAAAAGAGACCGGAGCAAATCAACCCTGCGCGTGACTGAAAATCAAATTACAGACTCCAGAAAAGTGCATTAGAGATTCACTGTGGTGTGTTTGCCAGAGCTGGAACCAAGCAACTGGAAAGCTCTGGTTTGACCACCGCTGGCCCTCCACCGTGAATAACGTTTTAAGTTGTACTTTCTAGTAATAGCAGGTTTCTGTGGGCCGTGACTGCAGCCTAAATGTGAGTTTAATTGGATGAAAACTGAGATTTATCAGAGGGTGGAGGGGAAAAAGAGAATGACAAGAAATAAGGTGGCGACTGGGGTGGATGCTGAGGGATGAAGGCAAAACATGACTAAAAGTAGTATAGGAAACTGAGAAAACCATGCATTCAGGAAAACACTGCACTACATTTACTCTCATAATGCTACAGAGGTTAGGTGCTGTAGTATTTTAAATATAAAACAGCTGAATGGGAATTTTTCATTCAAATGACACATTCAGAAATACATTCCCAGCACAAATGAACGACTTGTCTTAGGGGTTTCAGAATTGACAGTGCTCGTTCAGTGAGCGGGAAATGAGGACATCTTTTTCTAAATAGGTTTTATGGCTGAAACCTAAGGGAAAATGGCCTTGTTTCCTTTTATGGACAATCTGGCCTAAATCTCCTCCCCACTTTACCATTTGAATAAGACATATGACACATGGGTGGGGGGGGGTCTTATACAAATGTGCGGCCCTCACATCAAAAGTTGTCAAGCTTTTCAGGGCTAACAAGAGCAGATTTTTAGACCGAATGTTACTGGTTTTGTGAGCAGTTATGCAAGAACTGGTTTCCGTGATCCCCTAGAAGTAAAGTTCTAGAACACAATTGTCAGAACCACGCTGTGAGAGGGTGAATCTCACCAAGAGGTGTGCAGGTCATAATTTACTAATTTACAAGTAAAGTAAACAAAACAAGTTGATCATATGAGTAAGTGATTATACTTTAAAACTTTATATTATTATGTTTAATATTATGATCAGTGCTGTCAAATTATTAAAGTTTTTTCATAATTTATGAGTGCGTAATTGGGGAGAAAAAAAAAAAAAAAAAAACATTTGGGGAAAATGTTTGATTTTAATTCCATTTCCATTAAAATATTTTTGTTTATATTTAGGGACTATGGTGACAGAAAATCGAGGAAATAATTAAGTTAATTATAATGATGTGTTCTGCCAAAAAAAAAAAAAAAAAAAGTTTTAATAAAATGTAAAAAATGGGGTACATAATTTACACTGTTAAAATAATTTTTATTTCAAACTAACTAATGTACCTGAAAATGCGTAAACAAGCACCATTACTAAATGAACTAAATAAGGGACTACTGCTTGTCCCGGTCTCACTCTCTGTTCTGAAGCAGCTCCACCTCATATTTAGCGCTTCAAAATTACGAGTTACCTCTCAAACATACATTTCTTGATTTGATGTTGCTTTGATGCATTGAAAATTATAATTAAATTTGTCAAGTTAGTAATGCATAACCGGGCAGGATCGCTTGATTTTTTTTGCCCCTTATAAAAGTGGAAACAGCTTACAATACTAATTCAAGAATAAGACACTGTACTAAACTATTCTAAATATTTATTTTATTTGTGTACAAATCACAATAAAAACAGTTCTGGTTTTGTAATTAAAAGGAAACAAATTGGATGCAGCCTTCTAAAGAGTGCATCACAGAAATTAACTGACATTCTGCAAATAGGCTGCTACTTTTCGCAGTTTTTTTTCTTTCTTTCTTTTGTTTAGTTAATTTATTACTTATTTAGAAAACAATTTTTCGCATGTGGGCCCATTTATTTTTATATTATAGCTTTACGTTTTACTTGTTCGTGATGTGAATCCTCACGTTCTGATGTTTATGCTGAAAATGAAATTCGCTTTTTATTTTATTTTCCAAATTTATCTGTAATTTAACATTCTTGTCAGTTAATAATGCATTAACGACCTTCGGTTGTCTGTAATGAAAAAAATAAAATAACCGAAATTAACGTTCCCATTTCCAATGCAGTCTAACAAAAAAGAAATAAAAATTATTATTATTATTGTTTAATAATAATAATAATAATAATATATATATATATTTTTTTTTTTTTTTGGGTGTGGGGTAAAATGTGACCTTAACCTTTCTTAAAAGATTCATCTGGAAACTTTCCGTAGAATGTACAAGAAGAGAGACCATGAATTCAAGGCACAAGTGACTGTAGAGGTGTGCATGTAACACAAACGGAGGAGAAAACGTATTCCCTGAACCACTACAACATGTTTTTTTCATTCTGCCTAACATAACATCATGGTGCATCATCCATAAACCAATGACTACCATATACCTATAGGTTATATCTGAAGATCTATAACGAATCTCTGGTCATTTTGACATCTGAAGTACATTAAATACTGTGAGGCATTTTTTCCTATTTCAGATCCCACTTCAGTACAGCCACAAACCAAAGTTAAATCTTGCCACTGACATACTGTGTGCTGATAAAAAAAAAAGAAAAAAAAAAAGAAAATGTTCAAGAGTGTCTCTTTGAATCTTTCTGGATGGCATCGAGTGTAACAATCCACACTTCATTTCACTAACCTATAGACACCCTGTGGACATTAACCAGCCCACCCTTTCACTCCAGCTCTTTTCAGGTCAAACATTAGCTCATTCTCTCCTGCTGAGTTAAACACAGCCAATTAAACCATTAGTCTGCCATAAAAACACTAGAGTGACTAAAGGAACAGCAGGACCGTGCAAGCCTGTACTTCCATTAATGAGTAAACATGGGAAATGCTCTTAAGGTGTTGACAGGGAGATGGAAAGCTAGTGTTCATGAGGTCCAAACAAATACTATAGCACAGAGAACATGCAATGGATGGCTTCTGGAACTCACAGAGGGAATAATTAAGATGATTACATTTGGAAAAATCATAAAATCCTGTCAAAACGACTTCTGTGGCACCCTCTCTTCATCTGCCAGAATTCTCTGTACAAAAACTTTTTTTTTTTTTTTTTTTTTTTTTAATTACGACTTTGCAGGTCACAGGCTTCTGAGAAACTGTAGAAGACATCCAGTGATGCATGTTCACCACAGTTTAGCAAAGATGTTATGTTCTTATAAAAACAATTTAGCAATTTTTTATTATAGGACCTTATCATAAACTTTAAAAAAAAGTGCAAATCAAAGCCATTTTTTATTATAGGACCTTTTTTGTATCTTTCAACATTATAGAGTGCATTAATGTCTGCCCACTTTTTCAGTGGCACTGGACCCGGAATAGTTATTTTCATTCATTTTTCCCACAGGGATTTCAAAAAAGCCTTTGTTAAGGTGTTTACAACCATGAACCAAGCAAACCAGCCACAACATAAATCACAGCATTACAAGCTTTTATTTAAAGGGGTCATCGAATGCCCATTTTTCACAAGTTGATATGCATCTTTAGAGTCTTCTTGAAGCTTCCAAAACATACTTTGGTTAAAATTTCTAAATGGTAGTGTAAAAAACACCTTTACCCTGTCAAAATAGCTTTGTTTTCATGTTGCTTTAAATTCTAATGAGCTCTGCTGACGCCACCCCATCAGTGGGATGATGACAGGGCTGGATGATATATATCGAGCGATATATTATGCGCATCTCATCAGTAGAGGCGGTTCTTTGATTAGTGGTAAATCTCCATCAGCTGTTTTCAAAAGGAACGCCAGCTTATAAACAAAGCCATAGGTCACTGACAAGCTACGCCATAGAAACTCAAAGCGTAGCTTGTCAGTGATCTACTGCTCTGTCACCTCAGGTGTAAATAAAAGTGCGCCTGCGTGACGTCGCCAATCAGGATCGGTCACTTGTCTGTTCCCTGACAACTAGCTTTTCCCTAGCTTGCCAAGCACGCTATTTCGAGCAATGCAAACACAAATTAGTAATAAATTGTAAAGAAATTTCGGTTCATCCCTCATAATGCAGTGGTTATCTACAACTCATATCATATGTAAACATTTGTGTTACCACAGCAACAACTGCGAATGAAAATGTTTAAGCGTGAGTGATTTACATGTTAAGTCAATGCAAAGACGCAATTAGACAACCTGCAGCGCGATTAGCGCAAATTAAGCAGAGCGTTAAACATGCCGGTTTTACTGCACGCATAAGAAGCGTGGAAGCAGCGCGTATGCAGAGCAGGAGCAGCACGAGCCGATTACGCTTCATACTGGCAGCGTTTGTCACATGCAGCTTGTAGGGGTGGCACGGTTCATGAAAAAAAAAAAAAAACACGAACCGTTCGGTACGGTACGGTTGTCTCGGTTCGGTGCATGCATGCGTCACACGGTTCGACTGTTCATGACATGCGCAATGTAGCCTCGTGCCCCGTATGTGACGTCAGTGCGTTTCCATTTCGCGCGAAGGAATTGAGGTGTCTACGGAGTGAGTGCTGCAGGTCACAATTGTACGTGTAGAAATGGCAAGTGGGAGAGAAAAGGAAGGCTGCCCGGAGGATGCGCCAGCGTCGTATAAATCTGGTG
>JAUMHR010000050.1:4332492-4361502 GCA_032361145.1 Enteromius fasciolatus
TTTTTTCTCGTTATTTAACGACTTTAATCTCGTTATTTAACGAGTTTATTCTCAACATTTTATTTCGACTTTTTTCTCGTTATTTAACGAGTTTTTTCTCGCAATTTAACGACTTTAATCTCGAAATTATGTCCATTTTTTATTATTGCTTGGCCCTAATCCTCTTCCGTAATTAAATAAATATTACATATACTAAAAAATATTGCGGTGTATATTATTTTTTCATATTTTCTATTTTTATTAAAATGTTTAGTTTTAGTTTTTCTGTTGAATGTTTTGTCATCAAATTGTCTATATATTTCTTATTCATCAAAGTTTACATATATTTTAATACAAATTAGATTTAGTTTTTTATTTCAGTGCATACATTTAATTAAATAAAAATGAGAAATGTTGAAACATGTTTAAGGTTTTTCTGTTGTTGCTGTTTTTATCTCATTTCAATTAGCTAAAGATAACTGTTACCACAACAATAGCCCCATACTTATCCTATATTTTGTCAAATCTCAAATCGTCAGCTAATACATAAAAAATCAGCATTAAAGGTTTAACCTTTTAAAGTTACATTCAAATTGTGCCTTGAATTTTTAACCCTTTACATGCACCAATAACCCCATATAAGTTTCTAACGAAAATTTAGCCCAGCTATCACATGCAATTTGCATTCCCAATGTGTAAAATAAATCTTTCGCATTGGTAGCATGTGAAGTTTTGAGTCTGCTCATTTAAATCATCAAAATGTTTACCAAAGACATTTCCAGTTGGTGTAAACAGGCCTTTACATCTTTGCATTTACTTCACATCCATTGTTTTACTGATTGAGATGGTGACTTATGACTTAGAATAAGTGATATTACTAAATTTATTCAGACTTAGAATAAGTAAAAATCGTACAAAAAGTACACTTTTTGCCTTAAATATAAAAAAAGAGTTCTATAAGGTGTGTGCTACTAAACACAGATGCTTTTCACCACTGAATATTTGCTGGCAATGACCAAGAAATTAACCAAATGGATTACGTAAACTTCATCTGTTGGGATTAGACGCTTTAAATCCACGTCAATGGTTATCATTTACACTGGGCATATGGCATCTAGGTTCAGGGAGCTTCAGATTCAGCAATTTCTTCCTGCTTTCTTCACCTCACCTGTGATCTACGGGACTCCTCGGCTGAAGGAGATGGATAGGAACTGATAAAATAGGCAGACTGCTTTCCAGACCCTAAATAGTAAAACACAAATATTAAAACACAATCAGAAGAACAGAATGAATACTTATCTTTGTACCACATATATATACAATCATCCACGTTATCTAATAATGTGACATTTAAAAAGTTGCGTTTTATATCAATGAACTGTGTTGAAGCTCTAATTCTGTGAAGACCACAGTTACCTGCGGAGAGCAGGGCTGAGGGCTAGATGGGCGGGAATTGTTCAACAACCCAACAGGCCTAATGAAGACCTGACGCGTTCTGAATCACAGCCAGATAATCAGACCCTCCAGGCCGAAGTACCACCAATCAATAAAGAGTAACTACAGAGGTCAAGTGCTCTTAAATGAATGACCATTACAGCTTCCAACCAGACAAGGGAATAAAACTGATTGCTCTATTAGTTGAAGAGAGCATGGGTGAAATATCTATTAGCCCATCAGTCAAGCTTCTTAATTCACAGACAGATTCTTCTGTTGTTTTCCAAGAGTTTTGTACCACAGGACTATGCTGCAGATTTCAGAGTAAAGCTGAATAAATAATAATAATGAGACACAAAGATAGACATAAAAAGATGAGACATAAAATTTGTAATGTTACATTTTGATGGAAAGAAGACTAAGTGTGTACTCACACTAGGCGTGGTTACCGTGAACCGGGCCCAAGTACGATTGTCCCCCCTTCCCACTCCCTCTTCCTCGCATTCGTGTCGGAGTACGCTTACGTTTATTATGGTGCGACGGTTTCAAGATGGAGTCCATCGCTCGGTTTACTTTGTGGATTGTAATTTTGAGGCGTTTGGTCCGAAGTGGTCCACAGCCCTCTCACAGCCTATTGTTAAACAAACATTGCACCTCTGCTGTAGGACGAAGCGACCCTTTCCCCGCCATGTTGGTTTTGGAGCATCACAAAAACTTGACGTCAAACTGAACCGTGCTCTGGCACAACTCTTCCTAGCAGGCTAAACGAACCACGCCCGGGCACGGTTCGGAGCACTCACACTAGTCAAACGAAACGCACTTTGGTGGTCACATGCACTCGGGCATGGTTCAAACTGCCTAGTGCGAGTACATCCTAACACATAATTATGATCTGGGTATATTTTTGCTTTTTGTCTGTTATGGAGTGGACAGAGAACTTATGGAAAGATCACCTGTATATTGATTTGTGTTTCTGTTGGCGTCTCCATAATAATTATGAAGTTGCATAGACGACTGGGTCCTCCGCTGATTTAAGCGATGACCTCTTATACCCAACATGGCAGGGGAAGAGGTGGCACTACCTCCTAAATGTGGAGAAGAAGAAAAAAATCAAATAACAATAAACCAGCGCAGAGTAAAACAACCCATTAATACATATTAACATCAACATTTATAAGAAGTGAGTCATTTCTCTGTAGCTTCTACAGAATTATATTTCCTACAACTCCTTGCTCCTATAAAGGCCCACCTGATTGGATGACAGGTGACATCTGCACGTTGCTAGTAGGCAGAGTAGGTTGGGAGCGGTAGCGGTCTCGTTCCAGTGTTGACACAGGGGTGATGAAGTGGTTCTGGTTCCATCCATCCTGATGAAGCACAGAACACACAGTTCCTGTTTACATCTGCTGTTATTATCCATCTCGGGTGATGCAAATCACAAAAGATCAACCGAGAGAATGCATTGCAATTTTAAGCCACGTTTTTTGAGCTCCAAATTTTTGTTGAAAGGTGTATGTTTTAAACTATAGTTGTAATTTGTGATATTTAGGTACCGTAAGTATTTGTAATTAAATATATTGTTGTCCGCAAAAAACATTAGGGTGTACACTACAAACACACAAATACATACATTTTTACGACTCACTAACTTCTCAGAGGGACTTGAGTGCATCTTATTACCTGTTAGTCAACATGGTTACTGATAATGTTTGGTTGCTTGTATATATATATTGCCATTTTCCTCTTTACTTTATTGGTTATCGTTTATGGTATGATACTATATGTATCATGCTTTCAAGAATTCTTTGCTATTGCTCGTTGCTATTATTGATAAATTATTGTTTTTGTAATTAAAAGTCTACAGGCTAAAGTCTAAGACTATATATTTCGCCCTTGAGACAAAAATATTGACTGTGAACATTTTTGCAGTGCACACTTGTATTTCTTGCTGTGCGCTTTTGATGGGACCGTACAGAATGGATGCCACGAGAACACTGGGGTCCCTCACCACATAGCAATGGCTGAGAACATGTACCTTTTTGTAGAAGGTACGCAGATCTCTGTACTGCCACAGAGTGTTGAGCACCTGAGCTGCAGCCTTGACCACCTTCATGGAGTACCTGCCACAGAGAAGATGATATTATTCTAGATATACCAAGAAAAAAAGGATTTTGTTATGAAACAGTGTGGCAAAGCCAAACCGCCCACTTCAAACAGCCCATAAAAAGATGTATCCACCTCTCCCCACGTCCTCTGCTGATTGTAACCAGTTTGTCGATGCCGCCTGTCTGGGCAAGGGCACGGGCGTTCTCCATATTCCTGCTGGTGACCTCGTGCAGTGCGCAGCAGACCGCCGCCACCGTCTCATCTGACAGCAGGGAGGGCCCGTTGCCAGGTAGACGGGTCACTAGGTCCCGCATGGCGTATTTTCCTATCAAAGCAACCAAATTCAGGGAGCATTTATTTTAGAAGATGCAACGCAGTTTTTAATGGTCCGACATATAATAAAAATGGAATGTAAAGAGTTCATAGCAGTAAGTTTGAGTGACTGACCAATGAGCTCCTTGTTCCTGGCGTCCAGAGCCATGTTCCGTAGAGCTGTGGCCACAGAGCAGACCACCCTGTCATTATCCATTCTTAGTAGCTCCACCAAAATGGGCAAACCCTTCTCTTTACGTACAGCAGCACGGATGTAGGCCGCAAACTG
Organism: Enteromius fasciolatus; assembly: GCA_032361145.1. Classification (NCBI taxonomy): domain Eukaryota; kingdom Metazoa; phylum Chordata; class Actinopteri; order Cypriniformes; family Cyprinidae; genus Enteromius; species Enteromius fasciolatus. The sequence goes on from JAUMHR010000050.1 coordinate 4,336,613, forward strand.
ATTGGCGAAAAAGAAGGTTATCATCTTTTAACGAAGCAAGAATTTGCATTAACAATTACTAAGACAGAGAAAGTAATGGAATCAAGACACTATATCTAGGAATATAGTCTATCCCTAACTTTAAAAGCATTTCCAAAGTAAACGATGCAAAGAAAATAAAACAAAAACTGTGGCTGTATTAGAACCTTGAAGCTATACATAGTCAAATAGTCTGTGTAGGACATATCCTTCATCTACCAGCCAATTATGGCATTCGTATAATTCAGTTCTATTTTGAAGACTGTGGCTGTATAATTCAGTTTATGTTATAGTGACCACAAGCAGCCTACCCTCCATGTTCCGGCGGAGAGATTCTGCAGAGACCCAGCCGCCCCTTCCAGCGTGGCTGGGTTTGAGCTCTCTGCCAGCAGAGTGAGGTAAGGTTTGACCACAGATGGATGCCACAGCATCTCCGCCCCCTTTGGACTTCCAGAAAACCCTGGAATAGGCCCCACACCATCCCACTACATCACAGGATCACACAAATAGTGATAGGTTAGTTTTAGTTTTTAACATTCTGTAAAAAAATTACTTTCTTTAGTAACAAATTAGTTGGTTTCTGTGAAAATAAAATGTGAAAAATAAACATATTTATAAACATAAAATACATTATTCATTTTATTTATTGTTTCAGAAATATAATTTATTGTTATAGAATCATTAATCATTATTTAAAATGACAACTAACTTTAAAACAAATAAGACTAAATAAATAATTTTATAGAGGCTGCACTCAAAATATTTTGTTCAAATATGAAGCATTAAAAACATAAACTATTAGAGCTGAGCTGAAAGTGAAAATTAATTGTAGGAATAACTATGACTTTTCCATAACATTTAAAGATATTATTAATGTCCATGGTTTCCAGAGCTGGAAATCTCAATGTTAAAATGTACTGTTCTTTCCAGGTTTAAATGACTATTGGCTGAAAAGCAATAAAACTCTTAAATGTACAGCTTTTGGTGTTTTGCTCTTATGAAATATCTGTTGGCTTTTGCAAAGCTATTTGTGAAATTAATTTCTCTTTTTAACGGTCCCAAATCATTTGATAAATCAAAAGCACTTATAAGCTTTCAGAACATGGAGTCCAAGCTCATTTCATTTAGTGATAGATTACCTGCTGATCCTGCCAGGACCTCTTCTTCTTCTTCTTCCTGAGCCCCCAGCAGCTGTAGTCAGCCTGTTTACTGGACGTGTCAGGGCCAAGGAGCGTGTCCAGATCCTGGGTTCCCATCAGCCGAGACGGAGGCATCTCCAGCTCAAGACGGTATGACAGGTTCCTCAAAGTGCACACACAGTTTTCCACAATCTAACATTAAAGGAAAAGAGAAAAAGGGTAAGAAAAGAAACGCATAATATTTTGGAGATTGACAGTCCCAATCCTTATTATTTTTTATCCTAGATATTTTTCAAAAATCACAATAAATTTATTCCATTTTAGAAAAATGTAAATTAAATTAAAATAACTACTATTGCTAATTATTTCAAATAAAAGTAATACAAATATTTTTAAACATTTTTCCAGCAAGCTTTTGAATGCGTCTTGTTCCAGCAGATGGCATTCTAAGACAGAATTTCATAAAGAAAAAATAACCAAAGCTAACAGTTCTGAGCTCCACCACTAGAGGCACTCTAAATTTTTTGGCCCTTCAAGGAGTGGCACAGAAAACATGTAACACCTTTTTATAAGCATCATGAGCCTCTGCCAGTTCCCAGCTGTCATCGGATATACAGACTGAAAATTAGTCAAATATCTGGCAAGAATGTATCAAACATGTTCCAAATATTACCATCAATCTATAGACTGTTGTGCATCAGAACTGGATGGTTTTATTTATATTTTTTATGCAATCCCATGAATATCTCTAACCTTGCTGTCATAATCAGAGGTGTTTACACAGGTTTTGATAATATAGAGAAGGGAATCTATCAGCCCTTCACAGCAACGCATCTGCCTTCTGGCCTCTTCTCCAGCTGAGCTCAGGTTCCTGAGACACACACACACACACACACACACACACACACAACAATGTGGTCAACAATTCAATGGTTATCTGTTTAAGACAAAAACAGTCATTCTCACTTGGAAACATAAAAATAGTATAAATAGTAATCACCTCCGAGGACGAAGAGTAATGCTGCTACTACCAGTGATGTGCAAAACTAAATATAACTAAATAAATCTCAACTAGTCAGCAGGTTACTTAAACGACTATTGATTAATTGATCTTAACAGGAAGCCCAGTATAATTAGGCTGGTACATCTTTACACGAGGCATACCTGAGGCATCCACTGGTGTTTCTCAGGACCAAAGATGAGTGAAGTTTCAGTTTCTGGTCCTCTCGCTGAGGGGCCGCACCCCACCCGGAGTGAGGGATAATGACCGTGTTGGTAAGTGGCCCAAGAGCGTCCCGAGTAATTGTCATCTTCACAGAATCACATGACGACAGGTTCCACAGCACTCCTGTCAAGGCATGACGCAAAAACATAGAATAGTGTATAACATGCAAATGCAAAAGTACAGTATTAAATATAGAGACCTAGCAGTGCCACTTTAATGTACAATGAAGGAAGCAAAATTATGAATGAATAAAACTAATAACTAACCCACTATGTACAACGGCAAATTGCTATTGACATTTTTAGTTGCCACTTACAAAAAACAATGCATAAAAACTCAGAATAAAAGCTTAGAATAATAAAGAATCTTTAAATGCTGCATTTATTTGATCTACAATACAGCAAAAATGCTAATATTGTGAAACATATATGTAGTCATGTAATATATTCATTACTCCAGTCTTTGGTGTCTTATAATTCATTAGAAATCATAATGACAGACAGTCACCATGTGTGTAATTGCGAGTAATTGTCATATTACTCGCATAATTGTCATATGCGAGTAATTCACCTGCTGTTGTATTTTTATAAAATTACTTAATTTATGTATAAAAATGCAATTAAATGTAACAATGATTTAAACAGCATTTTAGAATATATTTTCCAATGGCATTGTTTAAATTCTTTAGCTAAATGTTTTTTTATCTTTGTTTTTTCCCCCTTTTTCTTTTTTTTCTCTCTTTTAAATGAGAAAATGCTAAATGCTTTTTTGAATTCGTTTATCAAATTAAAATATGTCATTGAGCAGTTTCCATTAAAAAAATAGCTCCACTGATAAAAGGCAGACTAAGAATAGTTAGGTTAACTATTTAGGTATAGCCTAATAAGTAATGCAACACTTGATCATTTAACATAGCTCATTAGAAAAAATTAGAACCATGTTCAGAGGTGTGTAATAAAGCTGTAAAGAGGCAGTGGGAGTGCAACAAAAAAATCCCGCAGACAGAATTCATTAACACAAAATAGTCCCTGTGGTTGTGACTATGTGTGTGAGCAGAAGAGCTCTATCTCTGCTGAACAAACCTGCTGCCACTGTTTGAGAAATGACAGTAAAATACACTGTATGCATCAAGAAAGATGCATGGGAAAGTAGAATTTCTCCATATCTATCTAGCAATACTTTGAATATTCAGCTCGGAGAGTGTGTGTGTGTGCGTGTAAATTTGTGTCAGCTCAGCTTTTAATCAAATACTTTGTCCCTCCACATTAATCACAGCCACGAGTTCCACTGACTGTAATCTCTGATTTGAGCTTCACAGCGCAAACTGATCTCACCACAGGAGTGGAAGAAAGCGAGTTGGAAAGAGCGAGACGGAAGAAAAGACAAGGAGTGAAAAAGCACAAAAAAGATTCTCTTATGGCAGTCAGTCATGTGACCCCACACACCCACTCACCGGTTACGAGCTCTCGCACTTCAGTGTCTGGAGTTTTTCTCAACAGACGAACCAAAGCTGGGATTCCACCGGAATTCCTCACACACACTTTATTGTCGTCAGTGGCTTTTCCATACACTAGGTTCCGCAGAGCTCCGCAAGCGTTCCGCTGAACTTCCAGGGTTTTGTGGTCAAGCAGATCCACCAGGTGTCGGATCCCCCCGAGTCGACACACCTGAAAACATACAGTAAGAGAGTGCAAGTGTTCATTCTTTTCTGTCTGTTCATGCCAGACTTTCTCAACCCTGGTCCTCAAGGGCCACTGTACTGCAAATTCTAGCTCAAACACACCTGAACCTGCTAATTAAGTTGTTCAGGATTACTAGGCAGTTTCGCAAACGGATAACTGCATGCTCCGGAAGTCGAATTTGTAGGCTGCATAAGTGATAAAGAAGATATTATTTTAGAACATTACCAGTTATACATTTGACCTTTATTCTCAACTAAGTGTAAATAATTGTATTATGCTTATGACTTGCAAATATAATGCTCAGTTGACTGAAATAAACCAGGCTTGATGACGTATGCAGCCTACAAATGCGTCTTCCGGAGGATGCAGCCCCCCGTTTGTAGGCAGGTGAGTTTGATCAAGGTTGGAGCGGATGTCTACTGGACAGCGGCCGTCCAGGACTACAGTTGAGAATCCCTGGTTTATGCAGTCTGACTACAAGCAGAAACATTTTTAGTAGCATGCTAGTATTTTCTATTTCTACTTTCTAGTATGCTATTTCCAACACTACACATGTATCACGCTGTTTGCAAAAAGAGTTCTGTAGCCAAGTTGGACATTTGTTCACTTGAACCGTTACATGACTCTCTAAGCGAACTCATTCCTTTTAACCACTATTGCACTGGTTTGAATTTGTACATAGAAGTCCCTACTTCTTACTTCTTTAATTCAATTTAATCAACACTGTTGCTTATTTATTATTTCAAATTGTAGAATTGGCATGTTATATCACCTTTTTGAAACCTTTTTTATCTGTTCTAAATAAGTTATTGTATCAGAGAAATATTACCCAGATTATAAAAATCAACCACAGAATTATGTTTATTTTATATACACTACCGTTCAAAAGTTTGGAATCAGAAAGGTTTTTAAAGACATTTCTTATGCTCTACTTGGCTGCATTTACTGAAACAAAAATATTATATATATATATATATATAATTTTTTTTTTCTTTCTTCTAAATAACAGGTTTTTTTGTGTGAATATATTTAAAAATCTAATTTATTCCTGCAAACTTACATTTTTGGCATCACTACTCCAGTCTGCAGTTTTACATTATACTTCAGAAATCCTTTTAATACTTAGATTTGTTATCAAATGAAAACAGTGTTGCTAAATATTTTTACAGGATTCTTTGATCAATAGAAGGTTAAAAAGAAAAGTAAAAAAAAGATTCTTTCTTTTTTTAATTAATAAATTAATAAAAATGATAGCATAAATTTACATTGTTAAAAAAGATTTAGATTTTGAATGTTCTGTTTAACTTGTTATTTATCAAAGAATCCTGAAAAAAGGTCACAGGGCAAAAAATATATATTATTAAAAAATATATATTTTTTAATATATTTATCTATCTATCTATATATATATATATATATATATATATATATGGCAGCACAACTGTATCGGATATTGATAATTTTAATTATATTTTACTATATATATTAAATTATATTTAAAGTACATTCAAATAAAAAAACATTATTTTATATTGTAACAATTTTGCAGAATTATTGTTTTTTTCCCCCGGTATTTTTAATCAAATAAATGCAGTCTTGATGGGCATAAGAGACTTCTTTAAAAACAAGTCTTACTGATTTCAAACTTCTGAGCGGAGGTGTATATCATTGCCTTTACTTTATTTACTTAATTTACTTTAATTAAAGTGTCCTTGCCTTTAAATTAAAAGTATTCATTTTTCAGACCTCAAGCATTTGAAAAGTAGTTTAAATGTACAGTTATTAGTAATCTTCATTATCCCACACTTCCAAGATTGTAGATCAAATCTGCATAAGGCATTTAAACAATGCTTATCCTCTTAATGCTTTCTCTTAATGCTTATTTTCTCTTAATTTAAGGTTAAGCTTTAGCTACAATAAGTCAAATGTATTTGAGAAGAACAGAAAATATAAAAAGGAGGTGTCTATTTGTATGGCATGCGTGTATGTGTGTGTAACCGTACCTCTGCCTTTATGCAGTTGTCTCCATAGCAGAGATGCTGTATGTACGCTGCAGCATTGGCCTGGACAGAAGGGAAATGATGCTGCAGCATTCGGATTACCTCTGGCAGCTCAGGGTCTCTCCAGGCAAACTCCCTAACCCCCAACAGGCACAGAGAAAACAGATGTCAAACAAATATACAAATATGAAAAATGTCCACAATTCACAAATAAATGTTTGCAGATTTGAATAAATATACATAATTATTTGTGTTAACATATTGCATCATGACAAATAACTAGCTGCTTAAAAACAAAATCAGCCCAGCTTCTGTTTTTCCAATCACATTTGTTATTAAAAATGTGCACTGCAAATGTGAATGAGCACTCAGGCGATCTGGCTTAGATTTTCTGACAAGCTCTTTTTCTGTCTGCAAACTAAACATGCCCAGAAATATGATTACAAAGCAACATACGCACAAAAGCAGTGGAGACTCAAAAAATTAAATAAGCTGTAGTAGACCGCGAAAAAGGGAAGATACAAAAAGTCTGTTTCATTTACAAGCAAAGTTTCCAGGTGAACTTTTCTGCAATGTTTCTGGAATCATTATGTTCAGCTCTTCACCTGGGGTCTTTGTGAACGCTGTCTATGGATGGCGAGCGCGTGACGGCGTTGTCGACGGCAGCTGCATGTCTGGTGTAGTTCGGGTCGGACTGGCGGTAATGGGCGGGACGATAGGTGTCAGAGTGCGTTGCCATGGAGCCCATTGAGAACAGCCCTCGCTGGTACCTCAGAGTGCTACACTGACTAGTGGTCCTTTGTAAAGTACCAAACCCTGAGTGAGAGAGTGAGCAGTGCAGACATTGTTAAGATTAACACTGTGGGAATGTCAGAACTCATTCAGTGAGTTGGCACAGACAGCAGTGGTGCATGAAGGACATTCGTCACATACCTGTATTGTTTCTGGAGATAGCGCTCTGGGAGCCGTGAGTGGGGCTCTGGTACAGAGGGTTCTGGAAGGTTCTGTCTTCATAGATTGGTGTGACGTGGCAGTCAGGGGAGCGGGCGTCTTGGCCTAACTGGCTGTTCTGACTATAAGAGGTTTGCAAGCCTAGAGGAAGAAAAGAGATTACAACAGCGTCATTTCAGTTTTTGACTTTTTTTTTGTTTTTCTTAAACATGTCTATATATTGTTTTTATTTAGTTTTAGTATTAAAACGAAATTTGGCAACCAGCCTTTTATGTCTTATTTCAGTGTATGTTTATTATATTTTATTAAGAAGTTTTGTCAAACAATTCATTGTGATAAATTGCAAGTTTTTGTTTACATAATATGTGTGCGTTCTGTCTTCTGTATATATTATGTATATTTAAATACACACACACGCATGAAGATATTTAAATGAAGATATTACATGACTACATTTATATTCATATCATTTATATTCTAATAATTCATATTATTTATAAATTTAATATTTATCTGAAATATATACACGCATGTATGTGTATTTATATATACATAATAAATATACACAGTACACATACATATACAAAATAAAAGTGTTTGCTTGCATAATAGGTTTGTTTCTGTGCATATTTTTATGTGTATATATAAATACCCATACATACAGCATTTGTTCTGAAAATATTTACATGCATTTACATGTCTATATTTGTATTTATATAATTTATGTTATAAATAAATACATTTATTGTAAAACCATCTTCCTGAAACATATACACGCGTGTGTGTATTTATATATCCATAATAAATGTACACATACACTCAAATATATTACGCAAACAATTTTGGATGTGATTAATTCAGCACTGGTAATGATAAGAAATGTTGCTTGAGCATCAAACCAGCCAATGATAGAATGATCTCTGAAGGATCATGTGACACTGAAGAATGGAGTAATGCTGAAAATGTATAATGAATATTTTTAAATATATTACAATTACAAACAGTTCAGTAAATTGCAATGTTTCACAATACTCATTATTTATTTAAAATGTTATAATATAAATGTAACCACTGTGAAAACGATATGTTGTCATGTAGCTGGAGGGCAGGAAGTGATTTTTCTCCATAGGAATCAGTAGCAGAAGTGCAAAATTCCTGTGTTTTGTGTTGTTTATAAATGTTCAAATCGGTCAAACCAAGAAAACACCAGAAGCTGTTATTGTGCAGGAAAATGTGTTGCTCATAAGGAGTAAAAAATCAAGACATTTACTGAAAAACACAGGACAAAGTGACTGGTCCGAGTCTGATAATAGTTATCTGTAAAAATATTTCATATAAGATGTAATAATATATTATGATATTAATACAGATAGATAATCTGGTGCTGCCGACTCTTTAAGTATTCAGCGTGAGACTGTCAGAATACACTAAATGCCAAACGCCGCACATAGACACGATGCAAATACGGAATTATGAATTATTATGATCATTATATTATGAAGTCGAGCTATTTTAAACTAAATTGAAATACTTGAATACTTTAATTGAAATATTGAGGCGCTGGATACAGGCTAAAATTACCCTGCAAACAATGTATTTCAGAAGAGAATACTGTATTTATAGGAGATATGTGGCGGGATATAAGTTACTCTCTCCTGCATACAGGGTTTGTGGCCATGGGTCCTGTTAGCAGCACCTAAAACAACTTTCATTTAAATTCTGAATTGATTATAGCATAGAAAGCGAGCAAATAAAGCTTCCATGTAATCACTGAAAAGCTGTCACTCGATCGCAATCTCACCACGTTCCTTTATAATCAGTGAAGAATTATGACTGTGTTCCCCTGTATCTTAATGTTTTCTTTATTCATATTTTAACGTATTATTAATATTATGTCTTATATTAACCATTTGCACACACCAGTATTATATGACTCGCCTCCTCCCATCCACAGACGCCAGCTTACAAGCCACTTTTTTCTTAGTTCTTCAGTCAATTTCTTGATTTTTCACTCCCTATGAACAACATTTTCCTACACAATAAAAGCTCCTTGTGTTGTCTCGGTTTGAACATCCATAAACAACGCAAAGCACAGGAATCCTGAGTTTCTGCTACTGATTCCTATGGAGAAAAAATCAGTTCCATCCCATCCAGCTGCGTTTCGCACGTCCTCAAAACCACGTGATTGCAAACAACCTTTAGTAGACTTTTTAAAATAATAGCATAATAGACATACTAGGCTTATCAATGACCCACTGCCAAATCCACTCTTTTGCCTGGTTCATCCAATCTATACAATATTTCTCAAAATGAACATACTCTACTCAAAGTATTGGCATAGACTAACATTTCTATCTGATTAGGTTTTGGTCTAGTGATCATCAGCAAAACCAGTCTAGCAGCTGTACAACTACATAACGAAGACTTTCAATGTGCTTCACTTGGCAAACGAAGCTCTCAAATCTTCAAGTGGAGATGTTAGTTGTATTTTATAAAAACAATCTGCTGTAATTAACCACTCCACTGGACTTTCACACCTTCAGCTGTATCTGTGAGAGATAATGACCTTGAACAAGAACGAGGCGGATTCTGCAGCAGCTAAGAGCGTGAGATAAAAAACTGCTTTAATACTTAAAGGAGGCACTACGTTGTGTTGCTGTTAGTGACGTGAATGTCAGTTCGCATGACACAATCAGAGATACGCATACAATTAATTGTACAATTTAGATGAATTAGCCAGAGGTTTTGGCCTTTCTCCCACACAATTTCATGGCAAACAGGATACAGTAGATTTCTCATGAACGCCTACCCAAAATTGCATACCCAATTACCCAACTCTTGAAGCATAATTACTGAATCTACTGACAAACCTTGTGAATGCTTGTACTGACATTGTACTGTATGCTCATTAGCTTATAATAATTGTAAGAGCTGTAGGGCATGTTTAACCACGCAACCTTGTGAGACTGACGTTCACAACCAGAGCTTTCAATGGAACTCATGTGACCACAACCTAATCAGAAACCTGAGCCTTCAAACCAACATCTGACTATCATCAGACATTCCAGTCAGTATTGACAGGTAGATATATTAACCAGTTTGATTAATTACGCAACATTTGGCCATTGTGAGATAATTGCATCAACTGATAACCATACTTACTTGATCTGTAATGCTACCTTTGCTGGCAAAAAAATTATGATTGGGGGGAAAAATATAGATTTTTTTTTTAATTAATTGTGAAATACTACCTGAATGATCTTGATAGTTCTGCATTTTTGTTCTGCAATTGTTCAATTTTTACAGCACTTACAAAGAGATTTAATTTGTAAGCTGGACACAGAAAATAATTCAAAAAGAATCAGAATCAATTAAATCAAAACCTAGAGCTTGAGAATCAGACTCTCAAAGCCATGGTACAGTGTAATAATATGATAATAGATGATCACCATAGTCAAATACTTTAGTTTTTCCCTGGTCCAAGGGGCTTAGTTATACCATGGTACTTCATGTTCCAAAGAATAAGCAAATAGACCAACTCTGCCTTTCTACTATGACTGAACGTTGAGTCAGTGTAACATTAGCATTAAAATGCCTCAACTGGGCCCTCAAAGAACTTTCTTTACATGTCAATCAGACACCAGCAATACAATAAAGCAAGTGTAAAGCGAACAAAGCTGCACAGCTCACTGGTTTGGAACAGCCATGCAGAATTCAGTGAGTTTGTCTTTCATAAATTTCTAATCGCTTCATACATCTCCAAATTCGGCAAGAGTTCTTTCTGAAGGGCCTAGCATTAAAAAGCATCGTTTTCAAAGGTTTTACATCATGCATGACCTGCAGAGAAATACGGCATAAATGGGGCAGTGGGGCACATCTGAGAAAGTCTCCCACAGAGCCAGAATGTGAGATTATCATCGGAGTAATCCTACAAAACACTAGAGCACACAAGCATAAAGATACACGCACACACATTTACAGTCAATATCCATGCAGCTCCGGTTTCATGTGGATGTTTATTGCAGATGGAATTGAGACTGTAATACGATTTCGAAACAATATACTATACAGGCCCTATATTAATGCATCTCAGCACTTTCAATTCACAAACTCATATGCGCACACAGCATCTCATAATCAGAGGATTATGATTATTCGGGTAGGAGCAATTACTAGCATCCTTTTTTGCACTTTTATGAGAACCAATTTGTGTCAGTTTATGTCCAGAGATAAGTAAAGTTTTCTTTCTGTGGCTCTTCTTATTGAGATTTTAACAGACAGCATACATTATGTCAGAGACTAAACTGTGAAATGCTTAATGAATTCTTCACAATTTTTTCCACGGTTTAAAAACTTTACCTCACCAGAGGATTTTTAGTAAAAAAAAAAAAAACCTTTATAAGCCAGGGAAGATTTTGTAATCCTAGCCAAACACACACCGATAAGTGACAGCATTACTAATGCTTGTATAATATAGTGCATGTACAACGCTAAGAAAGTTTCACACATATTCAAATCTGTGTCCTTAAATCCGTAACGTTTCAAGAGTGGTGCAAAAATTGTGTTTGATAGAGTTCTGGCTTGGTCAGAATAAAAGAGAAAATCGTTTTATGGATTAAAACTTAATGAAATATAATTTTATGAATCAGAAAACTGTCGGTTGCTTCAAGTCAGGTTTGGGATTAGTACGTTTTTGTATGTTTTTAGAATAAATAAAACTATTCTCACATCTTACGCATTCAAATTAATATTCAATTTAAATACAGGACAAACAGTAATAGTTTGTAATGTAACTTATGCTGATTTGGTGTTCAAACTTTTTTTTTATCATTATAATTAGTATCAAAAATGAAAAAGATTGTGCTGCATTTTAGTGGAAACCATGATACGATGTCTGATGAATAAAAAAACTTTTAAAAGTATATAAAAATGAAATCTTACTTAATCCCAAATATATCAAAAGTAGCAGAAAAAAGATCCTATCCTCAAAACAATAGGACATTTAGTGTGTGTAACCAACCTGTAAGGCTATCCGGTCTTGAAAGGACCATCCTCTCAAAGATGTCATAGGCGCGAGTCCCAAAGGAGGAGTGAGTGCTGTCATATGCACGTGTATCGTGCTTCCCCAAGGTCCCGTACTGCTGAGGTTGAGCAGTCATACCGGCCCGCAGGAGCGTTGGTGACCCAGACTCTGACCCTGTCCCATTTCCATGCCGTCCCAAGTAGCTGGAGTGCAATGGGTCAGGAGCGTGGCTGGAGGCCGGAGGCAAGGTGGTGCCAGGAAATATACTAGGCAGAGGACGGGGCTCCGAGACTATAGGTGAGCCATAGGGGCTTCCGAGGGAAGTACGCAGAGGCTGGCGAGATGCAGGTGGGGACGGGGTGTAGAGTGGGGACGGAGCACGAGAGGGAACAGAACTGACACGCCTCATGACACGGCCACTGCTGCCCACCTGAGAAACAGATTACATACAATCACACAACAGAACGCTACACTGTGGTAATACAGTTATGACAGATATTTAACTGGTATTTCCTTTTTAAAAATACTGTAAGACGAATATCAGGATTGAGATCAGCTAAGGACATTAAAAGAAGGAAAACTTAAAATAGCCTTCCATGCACATCTAGCCTCAAAATTAAATCTTGAGGAAGGGTCACACAGGAGGGCAAAGCAATTATGATATGATCCACCTTTTCAAAACAATTATTTGAAACTTTAGGAACTCATTCATGTTTTAACAGAATAAAACGTTAATAAATATGCGTAACACGCTATTATAACTTACTAAATAAGAAATAATAATACATTTCACAGAACAATACTAAACAATATACTAACGTTTATGTGTCTCAATTTTTCATTTCAAACGTGAAACCTCGAGAGCTTTTATTTTGGCGGAAAACAGGAAGTCATTATAGCTTCTATTTTTGTTGACAAAATATTCCATAGATTAATTTGGGAAGATTTGGGTTTTTAAATGTACGTTATAACCGACACAAAATCGCAGCTCTTGCAGATGTGGAGGTCAGTTAGAACGACATTTAATGCGAATCGATCCGCTCTGAAGACACCGGAGAGTCGCGTGTAGACAAACGCAGCGCCGCACTTCATTCTGAAATATTTAGCGCCAGTCTTTGCGAATAATTATCGCACTAGACGTTTAATTTTCTAGCAAACTCATTTGCCAATATTCGCCTCTGGGCTGTTTGTCCCCGAAAGGTTTTCCCGTACACAGTCGATAGATGGCGCCGCTGGCTCTTGCATTGCTGCCTGAAGCTGTAAATGCATGCAATATATTTGAAAACGCCGCACATTAGTTTGTTTACTGATTGTTTAAGTTAATTCCGACTTCTCAGCTCAAAAAACAACAACTTTAAAATCCCTGATAAAACTGCACATATATCGTTTAAATATAATGACATCTGTTAAAGCCTTATAACTAATGCGAAGTAAAAAATTAAGCAATTTATCTCTTTAAGTATTTGTGTTCTTACCTGTGCTGAGGCCTGTCCTTCAGCCCTAGAACTCATGGCGAGGGTGGGGCTTCCACTGGGGGCGGAGCTTGTCGACTGGGACCTCCCTTCCGATCGTCTGGGCGTCACGGTGTTACTATAGTAACCACTCACCTCCTGATATCCACTATCCGAATACGAATTCATTTGAGTCGAGCTGCGCGAGTTTGCCGCAGACCCTGAGCAAAGAAAACGGCAAGGCACAACAGAAAAGAACTGAGATAGACAAAATATGTTCTGTTTAGAAATAGTAAAATAATTCTAATTAAATTTCGGATTTCTAAATGCAACCTAAGCTCTATCAATAGAAACTGTGGCCTGATGTCGATTAACGTTAATTATGACGACTCGTCTTTTACTTTGTAAAACTGAATGAGTCAAATTTACTTTAGTACTATCGATAATGCAGGTTTTATGCCGTTTTACAGCAAATGTAGTTATTGGTTTAACTGATTATGCATGTGCAAATATATTATATAAAAGGTAGTTTAGGTCTCATATTAATCTAGACGAGACATAAAAATCATCGCTGCTGTTTTGATATTTTAAGTAGATAGCGCAATGCTTTTAATTTAGAGGCTACACTGCCATCTATCGACGTAGTTCAGTACTATCGTCTCTCGGTTGTTTGCAAATTAAAGTGTTCCCTACAATAATTAATTCACTTACCTGTCCAAAAAAACATTACATCCATTATAAAATCTTGTACGCTCTAAATATGCTTGCGCTCGTTTTTGTTATTTTCGGACTTTCTGTCTTCTGGCATGGGTCGTAATTTACGTTACAGGTAACGCGCTGAATCTCCCGTGTTCCATTGGATAAATATCGCTTTTGCGTCACCAAACAATGCTACGCTAGCAGCGTATCTACAGCCAATGAGCGTGAAGATAGCTTATTTCAACATGGCGAACACTGAGAGGGGTGACAAGCACCATGTACAATTAAAACACTTTTATTTAAAGTTATTATGAGTATAGTGAATGTACACCACTTTTGTATCTTAATATGTTAACATTTTAAAATAAGCACTGGCTACATGTAAACAAACATTAATATTGGCAAAAAAAGGCTATCATTCACTGATTTTAATGTACGTTGATACTGATTAGTTGAATAATTATTTGAAATGCATGTAAAGTAATTGGTGATTAATTGAAGGCTGCATGCTATTGTTTTATTTTGATTGGTTTATAATGATATTAATACTTAATCATTTAAATAAAGGAGTATGCTCAATTAGTGTTGTTCATTTTTACTGGTATCATCTACTTACATCTCTGCACTGTAAAAGCCATAATGTGCGCAGTAAATCTCTTAATGTAGAAGCCTACCAGGCCAGCTGTAGATCGCATTAGGTATAACCATAGAGCCTTGTGTTTCCTGACCACAAGCAGCAATACCATAGTGCAAAGATGCCAGGGTACTGGATATAATAGTATTTATACAGTACTCCAGTCCAAAGTATTAAAAATACTTTTTTCTATGCATGTATTCATTTATTTTTTGCACAACGTTCCAATCCTTCAACCAGTTAAAACTGAACCTGGTATTTGCTGTTTGAACAGTAATTAAAAAGGCATAACTTCGGTACATGTGAAAGTACTGTTTGCAAGGAGCAAACTTCATTAACATGTATTACATCAGAAAAACATAACCAGACTTTCATCCACCTATAAAAGCAGTCTGCTTCAAAAGGATTACAAAATGTAATTAGCTTATGAAATGCAAGTGCTTCCCAGCTAGGTTTCCAGTGTAGGTGTATAAAGACGTTTTATTGTTACAAGGAAGCATTAAATTTGTCTAAAAATGACGGTGAGGACATTTACAATGTTACAAAAGATTTGTATTTCAAATAAATGTTGTTCTTTTGAACTTTAATAACAAATCAGCATATTAGAAAGATTTTTGAAGAAACACTTGCCACTGAAGACTAGAGTAATAATAAGAGACATCTTTCAAAAACATCTTCATAAAAACATCTTAACAGTAGTGTATAAACTGAGAGACACACTATTTACTGTGATAATCAACAGTAGGCCACAGATGCTGTCTGTAGATCTTTGGTTGTATTCAATTTTAATCAGTATAAATATACATTTTTCAGAAGGCAGTACGGAGTGTGAATGAACAGACCCTCACTTTCACGCAGGGAGATCTGTTCCAATTCAGGAGAGTAAAGTAACCCTTGACCTCTGACCCCAAACGTGGGCGAGGAGCAACCATCCGACGGCTTAGACACACCTGCACCTGAGGATTCTGATGACCAAATGGTTAACACACTGTGAGCAGGTTTAGGTATTTGAGAAAAAGATCTAGATTCAGTTACCCTCATCCACTGACATACTTTGAGGGAGCATTAACAATGTGCTGTCATTTTTTTTAAAAATAAAAGCCACTGGCAGAAAATGTAAAATGCTTTCTGTCATTTTTACAGATAAAAAATAAGGTGTCTGGTCTATTGTGTTTCCATTCTCACAGTAAGAGATGAAAACAGTAATTTAAAAAAATAAAAAAACTTAAGAAAAGGGTGGAAACAGTTTTAGCTGCTCTGTAAGGATATGGAGAGAGGAAAAGAGATTCCACATGTAGTTCAGTGGAATAAATCATGGGATATTGTTCATGAGGTTGGGTGACCAGATCACAAGACCACAGCGTCTGATGTCTTTTTTTAGAGAAGAATAAAAAAAAAATAAGCCCAGAGCCCACAAAGTAAAAGAGTTCTTGGAACAGTTCTTGTGCTATCAGTGTCACATTAAAAATACCAAATATTAAAATAATATATTGTACAATAACATAGCCAACATAGTGTAGATTTGGGACACTGTAACTAAACCACAATACACTGAGAAAAGATAGGTCAGGATAATATTTGCACTCAATTACATTCGAATGTCCTCTAAATGCTTTAGAGAGCCTAGAGTCATTAATCAGCCAAGCTAGGCTATGTGATCTGTGCTGTCTGCATGTGACTGCAGCGCTGCCTAAAATGTCATAGTTCTGCTTACTCTTATTTACAACAGGTGACCAGAAAAAATAACAAGCAGGAAGAGAACAAGACAAAAATACCTGCAGATCTCCACAGAAGAGACTTCTCAGAAGAGCTGGAAAAAATGACGAGAACAGAGAAAGGATGAAATGAGAGAAGAACAATGTCACACACGGCGCACAAAGCATTTTATGAAAAGAGTGCCTTTTACAGTTTAAGTTGATTTAAGTAAAAAACATTTTAATATTGTGGTGGAGTGATAATATATTATGTCATCAATTGCCCTTAGAAAATAACAGTTGAGAGTTGAACAATGTACTTTCACATATGTTGATTTAATTAAACAATCTTGAGTTTAAGGTTATGGAGCTAGAAAATGTGCATTAAAGAGAACAGTTTACTGGTCTTAAACATACACTTTCCAATTATCACTTGCTTACTATAAAAATCATGGGGCGGACATTTTACGATCACCCCACTAATAAACCTAACGAAACATCCAGATAAACTGTTACTAAAACACTATAAACTTTAAAGGTGTATTCAGTAATTATTTAGCTAGTGATTCTCTTGTTCTCGCCATTGGAAAAACACTATAAAAATGTGGTTCTTTGTCTTATTTTAATTTGCACTTACAGTGTATCTAAGTCAATGAGTGTGAAGATTCTCTTAGATGTTCACCACGAATCATGTCATTTCAACATGGCAACATATACAGAGGTGGGGGATTCACACCATGTATAATTAATACGCTTTTTATAGAAAACAATCACGAGTAGTCTTTATCTCATGTGAATCTGCATGATGACTCAGATGACTATTCAGAAAAACACAAACTGGCACCGAACTACTGTACTCAGCCTCAGGTCATCCAAGATGTAGATGAGTCTGCTTCTTCATTGGAGCAGATTTGGAGAAATGTATTTGCTCAGTGGATCGTCTGCAGTGAATGGGTGCCGTGAGAATGAGATTATGTAATTGATGGTCGTGGATTGTTTTTTTCAGATGTTTCAGAAATCTCATTCTGACGGAACCCATTCAATGCAGACGATCCATTGGTGAGGAAATGATGTTTAATTTCTCAAGATCTGTTTTGATGAAGAATTATGGGATGAACAGTTGGATTTTAACAGCCTTAACCACATTTGCAAAGATGACGACTCTTCTATAGTACATCTTGGATGGCCTGAGGGTTAGTAAATTTTTAACTAGCTAGTCTTTAACTTAAACCTACATGTGTGCAGTACATGGAAAGAGTAGACTTTTTTAAACCAACTTTAATTTCCCTGGTCATAAAGGCATCCTCATAACAAAAAACAATCAATCAATGTCAAAAAATTTAGAGAATTAAAATAAATTTACTTTTGTTTTGTTGATATGTTAGTCAGTGAATCATAGTGAATTGTGCATGTCTAAAATTTGGCATCTGCTATTTCTATTTGTAGTTATTTTTCACACATTTATGAGAAACACAAATGCCATCCGTTTTGTAGAATGGCCCATCTCATCTTCCAATAAGTCAATGAAAAGCAAAAAGATCCGCTCCATTTGCCCAGCATTAGGAAACCATTAACAGTGAACATCAATCACATTGTTACAGTCCACTGACTGTCGCGTTCATCTCTCTGACACAAATTTTCAAAATCCTGTCCGGTTAATGACAAGAAATGAACATGCTTGTGCATTTGTTGGAACTTAAGAGGAGCAGAACAACAGGACATGTGGTATTAGGAGTGTAGGTTGAATAAATGACAGAATGTAGACGAGCGTCTGCTAATGTCTGCCAAAAAACGACACTGTCTGTAAAGGAGGGGTCAAAGGTCACCAGTCGTCAGTGTACAGCGACAGCTGAAGGGGGGCACAGTGGGGACAGCAGGAATGCCAGATAGAAAAAGGTTAAAGGTAATGGGTTGTAGGGGCACATGGTAGCAGTAATGCACACATGGACCTTCTTCAAGCAAAAGGAAAAAAATGTCCTGTACACTGCGGCAAAACAGCACAAGCCATCTGAAAAAACAGAACAGACACTCCTTCACAGATGAGGAGAACAAACAGGGCAGCTGACATGTGCATACAAACATACAGACGCAAAGAGCAAGAGATGGAGAAGAACTGTACTTCAGCTTAACAAGACTGAATATAAATCCTTCTGAAGTGATGGTTGTAGCAAACATCTCTGATTTATCAAGAGCACTCTTTCCATGACATTCATTAAACGAGAAACTTTCACAATACCCTAAAGCCTGAATGTGTTTACTGTAAATTGACAAACACCCACTTTCCATAAAAGTAATTATTCAGTGAGGAAAGAGAGACAACAGTTTGTGCTTCGCTGCACACTTGTCCTTCATACTGACGCACCGTGAGAAACAGAACAGTGAGCGCTGTGTTTCTGTACAGTATGTACACAGACCACATATAATGTACGGCTAAATGTGTTTCACGTGTAGGCAGGGGCATAAGTATGATCCATTTATGTGTGAAGGGAGGAGGGTTTAAATGAGTAGTTGCCACGGATACACTCATATGAGACACGTTTGAAAGCTTTAAAACAATAGCATTAAAGTGCAACAATAAAGCCTTCTCATTGTAAAAATTCTGTAACAATGTATATTTTTGATGTTAATTTTATTTTGTTATTTTGTAATTTAACATTTCATCCTAAAATGAAAAGTGATGATTTTTCTCTTCTGTCGAACACAAGATGTTTAACAGAATGTTCAAGCTGCACAATGCCATACAAAAAAAACGAACTGCTAAATAAAATGAAAACTAAAACCATAAAGTAAACTTTTTTTAGTTGCCAAGGCATAATTTATAATTTTCCTTTTGTTTCAATTAAAATACTAAAATCAATAAAACTAAAACTAAAATAAAAATGATAACAAAAATTAAGAATTATATGAACATATATAAAAAAAACGTGTAAAATCTTAAAAACAATCTCAATTCAACTCAATTTGAATTTCCTTCAGTCCTGCCACTGCTAACTAAACCTGTTAAAAACCACATCAGCAACAGTGATCAAATATTTACAATCATGTGCATGTTTCGAGAGGAAAAACATGCTGAGCAGGCCTCGTGGTAATAACAAGAAATCACTACAGATGTTCGGTTCATAAAAATATTCTACCATCATTTACTCCTTGTAAGACAAGGCAAACAAAAACCCATGATGTTTGACGTGACTGATATTTGACCTGCTTACGCGTCTCAAGAGGCACATTTGAATGTATCAAAAGAGATGGGGTTTAAGTCCGTTCTTCACACAAAGCAATTGTAAGGCATGCAAAATATCATAAGGGCTACTTAAGAAAATACAATATATATAAAGGAAACACATGATTTCAATATAATATTAGGAAAGGTAAATACAGAGCTGTTTATTTAAATAAGCCCACAAAAAATAACAGTCATTTATAGTAAATACTATGGTGTTTTTGAACCATACTAAAGTACATTAAATTGATTTGTTGTGGTAGTTCTGTAGTTGCTGTTGAAATATAACAACTATAGTAATATAAGCATATTACTTTACTCATTACTGTACTGTTATCTACAACTACAAAGTATATTATACTACAATACACTATAATTTACTGTAGAAAAAACTAAAGTATACTACAGTATTTAATACAGGTTTTCATATTACAGTATGCTGTAGCATTCATTAACAAAGCGTTGTAAATACTATAATATATACAGTATAATACACTTGGTTCAAAAACACTATAGTATTCACTATAAATTACTATATTATTTGCTCATGTGAGATAGGCCTCTATAAATAAATTGTACTCACAGAACACATGAATTTATTTATTTATTTATTTATTTTCAAAACGGCCTCTTACCTGTCACTCGCAGCACCTGGAGACTCCGCCCCCAACCTGCATCGCTCCAGCTGATTGGCCACAATCTGTCTCTCTTCTTCAAGTTCTCTGGTAAGCCGTTCAAACTGAAGCTCCTTCAGAAAGACAGGAGGGACAAAAGTGTCACCACCGCTGCCTTCAACCATCAAAAACATATCCATCACGTGTAGGCAGTACACACATCATACCCGTTTCCAGTTACAACATTCATTTAGCTTTAAAATCCATTGTCTTTAAATCCTGTCTCTTCTCAGCTTCCATCCTGTCTCGCTGCTATTTGCTTCTGAATTTGTGGCCTCTTCCCCTCCTCTTGCCTCAGTCTCTGTGTGTGTGTGTGCAGTGCATGTGTGTTTGTTTATGTGTGTGTGTATGCGGAAGGCGAGAAGGCTGCACTGTTGGCCTGCCTCTCTGTGATAGAGACAGACTCGTTGATGCAGCTGCCCTTAAAGGAGACACACTCTCTCTCACACACACACACATATATATAAAAAGCCCACATTGCTGTTGTATTGACTATAGTACTCTAAGGAGAAAAAAAAATATCACTGTAGTGTCACTGCATATTTTCATGATTGCTTGTCATTGTTAGACTGCAACGAAATGATTCTGGAACATTGTATCCGCTCTGAAATAGATATTACATTCTGAAAGTATTGCAGGTTTCAAGCCGGCAAGCACTACAAGAGGTTGCAATTAATGTAGCCAGTGAAAAGGAGAGATTATTGAGTGTTGTTCTCCAGGCGAGATAAGTCAGGCAATGGCTATCTGCCTTGTGCCATGCTGTGAGCTACCAGCTGTACCAGGCCTCTTCTATTCAACCTATTGTTCAGAGTGACAATACTTGCCTATGTCCTGATTCTGTCCAAGAGGAGCACAAAGAAACGACAAGACTTGACCACACAAATCACTGCAATCACACACACACACACAGACAATGCAATGAAATCCATGCTGCAGAGTGCTAGTGAAACTGGTAATGGGACGATCGGTTAGATTTTAACAGACTCACAGCGGTAATGAACGCTATCAGCATTAACAAGATTTGTAATGATTAAGCTAACAGTTTAATTAGTCATTTCCATGACACTGAACTGTGAAACAGATTAGAGGCCCGAAAAGTCATGTAAATAATCATTTCGTTCTCAACAAACCTTGCCTGGTAAAATAAAATGATGAAATAAACATATTAAATAAAATGGTAACTAAAACAAGCAAATTCAGCAAACAGCACACTTTTTCTCTTTTAAAAGAGTTGTGCAAAGCCAATTTTCCACAAACTAATATGATTCTTTAGGGTCTTAATGGAAAGTTTGTAATATAGTTTGTTTTAAAATTTCTCAAAGATCCCCTTTAAATCATCACGAGCTCCGCTGACCCTGCTCCTCTTTTCCGAGGCACTCTCCGAGTATCTTTTTTTTAGCCGCATTCATAGTGAAACATGCTAATTAGCACATTATTAGGAAAGGCGATTTGCAAAGATTCATTAAAAGACATTATACTGACTGCTTCTGTAGGTGAGATGAATGATTTCATCTTGATAGTTGATCAAGGGTGCGTTTCCCTTCTGAACCAAGCGTTATGTTACTCCTCCGCGTCTTCAGTCACTCAGATGTCGGGGTAAATGACTACTGCTATGTTCATTAATACATTCAACAACAAAACACCTCGATCGCTTAGGAGTCTTGCTTGTCTCTGTGTCTCAGTCTGATGACGGCTCACTCAGGGCGGGTCTGAGGTAAGACACCAATTCAGTCTGTGTAACACGCTGCTGTCAATCAACTATTGTGGGAGTGGCCTCTGTCTGTGTGACGTCACACCGACATGCATTTGAGAATGACTTGATTTCAAAAGGGACAACTTATTTTTTATTAAATTAGAAGAAAAAAACTGGTGGATCTTTATCAGTGTAGGGTGGTAGTGTACACACATTCCCAACACACATTTCAGTCCAAACAGCTTGAAAAAGTGCATGTAATACTGGATGAAACCTTTAAATAATATGTATATATATGTGATGGTGTGTTTTTCTAACCGTGTTTTAGGGTTATATTGTTTTCCTTTCTGGCATTTGGTTTTATCTTTGAATCGTAAAGCACCTTGTACAATGAATAGACTAATAAAAAAAAAGACTAAATTAGAATATATGATAAAAAGCATCTATTTAGAAAATATATTTTAATAAAAATGATAATAAATCAAAGTCAGGGTCCCTAAACCTAACCCATTTTTCAATTAAATTCATAAAAAACAGTGACCTGGTAAAAAATGTACTCGTAATGTAAACCTGATGTAAAAAAAAAAAACAGGTAAATTAGAATATGGCAGATAAAATAAATGCTAAAAAATACATTTGTAATAAATATGGAAAGAATAATAAATAAATAACTTGGTAAACTGGTAAATAAGAATCTTGTTCTTAAACAAATAGGAATTTAATGAATTTAAATAAAGCCACACTGTACACGAACAGCAATGGCATGGTTATCGGCTCTAAAATTCATTGTAGACCGGCTATTTGTGTCCTCAAAGCAAGTTTTCCCCACCCAGGAATTAATAATGCAAATATGACTTTTGACTAATGAGCAGAATGTTGACTTAATACATCTACAATCTGTGACCACTCATGTTTGAGCTGCTATTCAGATCACATCTACCCTACAGCCAGACACTGGCAGATGGAGGCGGTGTGGCATACCTGCTCTTTAACAGAGGCCAGCAGGTTGGTGGTGGTGGCATCAGTCGCCATGTTGTTGTTGTTGGATCTTCCCTCACCACTCAGCACCTCCCTTTCCTCCACAGGGCTTTGCCTTGGAGTAGGCATTCCCCCTACACACAGAAACACACAACACACAGCTATTATCAGTTATATGCAGTGCCACTGATACACTATTATTATCTTGCTTTTCAAATACAGTCCACCATAACAACGTCAATACACTTCCTTTTATTTAGATATCATAAACCTTTATATTTTTGAAGACCAGTCTTCCATAGTTAGGTTTATGGATTTTATCATTATCTATTTTAACGGCCAATGCTACTGATGTCACAATATATTCACAGATATTTTTTTGTTGTTGTTTAATAAAAATGACAGCTGATCCTTTTACAATGTTACAAAAGATTGCTATTTTCAGTGAAATTATGCTCTTTAATTAAGAAAGCTAATTATAATGATGCAGACTGGACTAATGCCTGCTGAAAATGCAGCCTTTTCACATCACAAGAAAAACACTAGAACAATGCTACCCTTAAATTGACCTGATATTGGTTGACTAATCAGCTAGGCTGATATATAAGTGAGGTGACTTCCTTAAAGTCAACATAAAACAGTAATCGGTACCCATTTTCTTTTTATCCATCTGGAATTAACTGGATCTTGAAAAGCAGGCAAGCACTTTTAAGCAGACTGGAATGTAGAAGCTGAAGGTCAAGTTCATCCTCAAGAGCATCTTGACATATCATCATTTACAATTTGATGGAATATTTGAAAGGCAAACATTTTACTTTGGAATAATGTGAACTGGTGAATCGTGCACAAGGAACATATATAAAGCGAGCAAACAGGGATTTCACTTTTAATTTCATGTTGATGGTGTACCAAAAAACTGCATGAAAATCTTTGTCCTGTTCACTTTTATTAGAATAGCACAGAAAGCCTGGAGTTCTTGGCAGCATTGTGGCAGGGCAACAAGGGATGTATTCCAACGTGTGTTCCAGCATCCCAGCATGCAACAGCATGACAAGACAACCTGTTCCCTTCCCAGTACCCTCCCCCAACTGACAGCAAAAAATAGTATGATCAGCAGATGCACTCTTATTTCCTCATCTTGGATGGGTTTAATGCCTTTAAGATAAAAAGAATAGCATCTTCAGCTCTGTCTAGTGGCCTTTTTATGGAGAAGCACATCATCCAGAAAGTGATTTTGAAAAGCATAATTTTGATAGGATGTTCGTCAGTACTAAGATTAGACGAGATGAGATTTGACAATGAAATAAGATTAGAGGAACAAAACATATATTTTAAATATGACTAGTCGACTAACCGGTTTTAAGGGATCTCTGGTTTGAGTTCACCTGACCCCGATCTATGTGCGCAAGAAGCTCAAAAACGTCACTTCACAATGCAATGATCAACGGTGCACTGTAGCTGCACAATGGACCCTTTTAACAAGACTGTGATGATGCGTGTAACGGTCACCAGCAGCGTACATCCTCAAAAGTTTTTTTTTTTTGTTTTTTTTAAATATATGCACATTTATAGCTCTATTCTTTGTATTATGTTACCTTTGCATCAAATTATAAAAATTGTTTATGCTAATGCGACATCTATGGGAAGGACAGTCAATTTTACATTGTTTTCTGTTCTGACTGTTGTTATCACTCATTTTTTTCCTTTTATTTAAAGTCATGAAAACGCTAGAGCAGTGGTTCCCAACCTTTTTTAACTCACGGCCCACACAGCCAAACACATATGCTTCCGCGGCCCACTGCAAAAGAA
>JAUMHR010000050.1:4363153-4376842 GCA_032361145.1 Enteromius fasciolatus
AAAAAACAATAGTCACTCACAAATCCACAAACCATCGACCCCTAACTAAAATGCACATGCATGTGTGTATAAATAGGCACATATTCAAACATTTTAGAAAAGGTAACACCTTGAGGATGACCAGGCAGTCAATGCAAACACTGGCACACATATTCATGAGCAAACAAGTAGGATGTTTATGTGCAATAGTGATATCCGATTCTTGAGCTTGTGTGTGCCTGCCACCCGAGACTTGCAATGAACAAACAAATCTGGCTCTTACTAGACTCTTGTTGAACCAAAGAACTGGTTCAAAATGAATTCATTTTTGGTCAGGTCTGACTCAATGGCCATGGTCTGCACATGCATTCCCTCCTTACGTCTAAACAACAATGGCTTCTATTCACGCGTGATTTCATTACCACATATTTGTCATAATGCAACAGAAGCTTGAGCTCTAATAGATGTGCCTGAGGTTATGAATTACAGGTAATAATGTTGTATATAATGTTCAGATTCTTGCACATGTTGATTGTTTCACTTCATATATTGTCAGTGGCCACAACTTTTAATTTTGTCCTTCCTATACTGGCTTTTGTGACTATTAAAGTGACGGCCCCTGCAGACTTGCATCCAACCTGATCTCACGGCAATTCGTACATAGTTTAGAAGGTGGCTAAATCGTACAAATTTGATGACCTGACCTGACTCGATTTATTTTAAATCGTAGGTATTTTACGAGATGCCAAAAATGTCAAATGCCAAATGTCGTATGAATTTGTACGAATGACCTAAACTTAACCCCGCCCCTAAACCTACCCGTCACAAATCGTACGAGTGAGGTCATACGAATTGGCACAAATTTGGCACCTCGTACGAATATGTACGAATTGGTCGTGAGACTGTCGTTTCATCTTAAAATCATCTTTAGTGTTCTATGAAGAAAGCAAGCTATCATCGTTGATGGCCAGAAAACTTTCCTTTTTGGGTGAATTATTTAGCTGAATAAAAACTAGTGAATATAATCAGCAATTTGCTTTATTTGACTTAACATAACAGCATAACATACACTAAGAAACATGAGTGACGTAGTCGAGTGATGACATCAAAGAAGCCTTTTTAGTGGGTTTGATTAAACAAAGCATCTGAAGGAACCTGTACACAGAAAAGAATTGCAAAACACACACATCTACATAATCCAATGACTTAAAGCTTATAAACTTCATAAATGGCAGTAGCCCACTGTGCTGGCATTTACAAGAATAAAATCCGAAATCCACTTTAGAAGTCCTTAAAATCCCCACCCACCTCCACACTGGATTTACCAGGAGTCTGCTGTCAGTCAGAGCACCGGTTTATATACAGATGATACGAGAGGAGGGGAACAAGCAAACCATCCTATTAACCGTGATGAACCAAGAAACAGTAATAAACTGCTACTTATTGGAGTCATCTGACATTGTTGTACCACCACCACTTACGTCCGTCAGAGAGATCATTCTGTCACTCCTAATAAATAGCGAAACTCTGCCTTGCTTATTCCAAAACTACATACACACACACAAGTGTGCCTGGGATGCTTTTTCAGCCCATGTAACATGACAATGAAGTGTAAAGACAGCTCGGGTCTCTGAGGACCACGTCTTACTGCATCGTGATGCATTGTCCCTGCATTCTTTACATACTGTAATTGTGGACGGCTCAAAGCAAATCACCGCACAGCAGCAATTACATGGTGCACAGCAGCAAACCTGCATTCAATCTAAACTCTGGTCAATATGATGAGGCAGCTAAAACTGCAACCACACTGCCATTACAGCCCAAACCGATTCAGACTTCTTCTAGATTCCGTTGAGCTTGAATTATTAGAGCGGAGTTGAGAGCAAGGACATAGAGGGATGCTCAATTATGCATAAAGAAAAGTGTCTAAAAGATGGTCCTGCCTGAGTCCCAGTGACAGCATCTCTCAGTCGTAATGGAGACCAGCCTACTTCCCAGGCTGTGGGATACTGGACCGTAGGATGCCATAACACATGAGGACTTTAATTAATGTAACTAAATAATGCAACGTGCAATGCACTGCCCAGGTTAGAGGATGATGAACAGATGGATAAAATGCGCCATGCAGGGACTGATGATGGACCTGAGATGATGAAGGGAGGTGTAGGTATGTCGAGTAGAGGTGGAAGCGACACTACACCTGCTCAAGTTATTCAGCTTTATGCATTAAACAAGACCATTAATTATGGAAGCATAATTGCAGTACGAATGCATATTTTCTGCACAGTTAATCAGTGAAATTAAAAAAAGCAGATCTAGCTTTAAAGCAGGCATCGACAGAAATGCAAACCGCTTCTCCGCTTGTGCACTGACCACAGTGTCTATCACAGCTCAGGTCTGAAAATGACTGAAGGAGAGATGCACGAAATCTGCCGATAAATGACAAGCAGCGATGAATTCCCGCCGCCAGCGCGCGCCAGATGTTAGCAACGCTTCATTGGAGCTGCGCGAATCACCAGTACTTACCGCAAAACCGCCGAAACGCAAATTATTCGCGGAGACCGATAAATCCATTTGTAACGGAATCACTGGATGACATTCTTTCCAAAGGTGTTTTCACGCGATGAACGGGCGGCTCCGGCTGGGTCTCGCGCGCTTCCATGGGCAAGAGGGTCAGAGCGCGTGACGTAGACGCTCCACACAGAGAGATGCTGTTTCAGGAAATTTAAATGTGTTGCCATGTAGTCGAACAGGAGTTGCTTCGAAAAAATGGAGTTCCCATCGAAGTGCGTAAAAAAATACGGTCACGGAGCGAAAACAACAAGCATTGAATGGTCACATGAGTGACCATCTGCTTATAGTGTGCATAAACGCCCACAAATTGGTTACTTTGAATTGCTTGATATTTGTGTTTAGTCTTCTATTGGTTGGATTTATAAGTATTCGGGTTTAACAAAGTCCACATAACTTTGGGGAAGACTAGCCGGCGCATCATAAATATTTTGTGTGATAATAAAAACACAATTTTCTTGAGGCTTTTTTCCCGAAATGAACATTAGGCAACATTGCCATCGTGTGGATAAAAGGGCATCTCCCACTGGGAGTGAGCTAAGTGCTTCTGTCAGATGATATAACATCTTTCACAGCCCGATGAAAATTATATTACGCTATATTATATAAAGATTTATCTGGAAATAAATAATAAAAACGAAGTTTCGCAATTAGTTTTGCTATTTAATAAACAAATGTCAGTTTAGAAAAAAAGAGAAAATTTTCCCACACATTACGTAATAGCAGTTAAGGAGGTGCAGGGTAAGCAAAATGCCCGTTCTGCCAGATGGAGCACCAAAGCTTTTTGAGCTCAGTTCAGGACTCCTCCTGCTTTACCCATCAGGAGTTTGGGCCTTATCTTTAAGCTTAAAGGAGAGCCTCTTCTCATGTTCCGCCAACTAGTCACACACACACTTGTTTATGTTAACATAAGAGTCTTGGACCTGTTAGAAGCCAGTCAAAGTCCAACACTCAGGGCTGTTATGAGAACCTGTGGGACTATTAGTGTTTTTCAGGCGTCTCGTCGGTCTGTCCATACCTTGCATTCCAAGTCTAATTCAACCTTTCCAAAAGGGCAGTGGGTCCCAGTGTTATGCGTGCAAAATATTTACATCCTGCACTGATATAAATTTAAAATAATTAGTTTAAGAATTTACAGAAATATTTAAACTATTTAAAATAATTTAATCTTAAAACTTTTGCATTTTTTTAAAGAATGTTCACATCTGGAATTTAGCAGATGTTAACTTGTAGCCGACTAAAAGTTAAATGCCCAAGTCAGGGGTGATATTATGATTAAGTAGCACTGTCATAAGTTACTCTCTAGTGCTGGGTCTGAACCTGAAGCCTTTCCTATTACATTTTGCTGTTAGATTATCACCACTTCTGCTTGTTTTCAGTTTGAAATTAAACATTTTGAGGTCAGAAACCCCTGTTTCTCATCCCCTCTGGACTCAAAAGTTTGGGATCAGTAAGATTGATTTATTTTGTTTTAAATAAATTATTGTTTTCGGTGATAGTAAAGAAAAAACATATTAATCACATGATATTGAAATATTACTGTTGTTGTTTTTGTCTATTATATCATCTTATTATATATTCAGGTTACGCTATATTTTGATAGTCCACATTAGACATTCTACTAACTGTAAGTAACTAATAACTGTAACTACATGTCAACTGCTTGGCAACTAATCCTCATTAATTTGCAACTATTGTCTGCTAATCAGTGTAGGTTTAGGGTTAGTAGAATAAGTTGATTTGTGCTTGCAAAGTTTCTGATAGTCAGTATGTACAGTAGTATGTTGTGGACCCATCAAAATGAAGTGTTAGAAGGTATTAGGCAAACAGTCTACCGATACTCTAATGACTGCTAGTTGACATGTAGACTATCAAAATAAATAGTTACCTATATTCATTATTTGTCAAACATTTGTACACCTTAAAGACTGAAATGATGAAGGCATTTTTGAAACAACTAAAAATCTGCTGAAATAAAAGCATTCAACCTGTGAAGCTTGCCCTCGAAACAATGACTACAAACGATGTTTTTATATTTTATGCACATGCAAATTTATTCAGTCATCATTTATAGATATGAACTGACAGCAAGTGTAAACATTGTTTTCAGAGGAAGAAACATTAAATTATACAGCGTAGAACACCAAAACAACTGAATCTCTGATTATTATTTACTATCAAATCAATACTAACAACAACAGACATTCACAATCGCGAACTCCCTGAACCCCCTTCCTGTTCTCAAATCCCTATGGGATCTCCTCGCTTTATATAATATTTTATTGTAAGGTAACCTTCTTGTGTGCTCATCATGCGCTCAACTAGCAAACTACTGGGCCGTAAGAACACTGAGAAGTGTTCAAACCAGAGACATGATGTATAAAATAGGCATGGAGAGTCGTGTAGTAAGAGTTTGCAGCTTACACATTTTGTCACATCCATTGACAATGTGAGGCGTGAGACAACGTGAGGTGTGTTTAACGTGGCATAGGTATATCATATCTGTCTATGTGTGTGCTATCTTTAGTATTTTGGCACGATTGCGCCATGACCACTAATGTGCAAGTGCAGAATGAACAGAATGAAAATCAGCTCCACCTTGGTATCAATGCTTTATGCATCTGAGATGTGTCCTGTGGTGCGTACACCCTGTAGTTTTCATTTAGGGCTTACAAATATTCCTTCCTTCTAGGGGTATAGTTATCTTGATCACAAGCACCATAGATATGTGAGCATAACACAAACAAGTCATTTAGATAAAGATGCAAAATGAGAACAATCAGATGACTAAAAAGTGTTTTTTGCATAAAGCAGAGAGTGGGTGGTTGATGCAAAGGAGCTAGCGGATACGAGAGAACAACAATTCTTGAAGAAGGGTTTTAGGGGACATCGGTTTTACTCCAGTTCATCCTCTGGTGCAATGGTGCTGGTCTGCTCAGAGGTAATGCCTAAAATATCAAAGGCACACCAGTTAGTTTGACATGCTTTATGCTTTTTATAACAAGCAACACTGCAGCTGCCTCCTACAGTGTATGTGGTTAATACAGCACAAAACGCAAGATGTTATAATAATAAACAAGAAGTCTCACTTGAAGCATCATCATCATTGAGAGATTTATTCTCTTCCTCAACGTAACCAAAACTTAAAAGTTTGGACATGTTCACTGGAGCTGCTCCCTTCTTATCATGGGAACTGTAGAGACAATGATCAAATACTTAAATATACACTAAATACAGTTTAATAATTCTTAGTAACTATGAAAAATAACCCAGAGGCTAAAAATGTAAAGAGACATACATCTTTTTGAACTTGTTGGCTTCCACAATCTCTTTTTGACTCAGGAGAGAGAGTTTCTGCATCTCTGATGCAGCATGGCTGACATCCTGCGCAGGGAAATAAGATGTTTATAATTAATTTACAATTTAATATTATGGTTTCAATTCCAAATTCACAATGAATAATTCCACCTAGCAATAAGAAAGGAAATTCACAAGCTCATGATTAATAAAAAGAAAGACGAGAAGCATGAAGGCAAAATAACAAATGACTAATAATGCAATAAGATGATTCAGTTTCCTGTTCAAAAGATGAAAATGATAGTGCGCGAAGTGAGAACCACAGATCTAACGTTACAGGGTACAAAGCCATAGCAACAGTCATTTGAGTCTGTGTTCTGAAAGAACCTGTTCTTTATAGTTAAATATGTCAAACTGGTTTTATGTTTTCTTGTTCAGTAACCTTAGTACTTTAATCTGCTGTCACAGCATGCAACCCTAACTTGACGACAGAAATTAGCATTTTGTCTTTAAAACTAAATACATAGCAATTTTATCAAATTTATAGGCCTGAGGAGTCACCATGAAAACTAAAGATACACTATTAAACACCCATGCTAAAGAACAGGATTGACAAATCATAATGTTTAAGCTTCTAATGATAGTCTAGGGAGATGGCAGGAAGCTTTTCTATTCTAACATGAAAATGCCTTTAATAAATCAAGGATCAAAAATAAACAATTGATTCAGTCAATCTCCATGTCAACCATTAAGAAAATAAAAAGGAAGCAGCTTAGAGTTTTTCTCAAATGGTTCCAGTGGTTTTGCTGGTGCATGGTAAAAAAAAAAAAGATTGTTTGCAGTATGGCAGGAGGTTTTGTGAGGTTTAAATATTTGATGGCTATCACAGTCTTTGCTAATCCATTTACCTTTTTATCAGAATCCCAGGCTGAACAGTTATCAGTTCCAAAAGGGGGGTCCAGTTGCTGTAAGGCCCCTTTAGACTTGTTGTTTCCATCAGGGGTAGTTGCTTCACTGCTGCTGTAAACATAAGATGACAAGATTGAACCCCAGTTTTTCAGATTGGAGTCGACTCCTTTTTCTTTATACAACCCTATAATTCTTCTAAAGCCTGAAAGAAAAAGTTCACCCAAACTGATAAAATTCTACTGTCCTCAGGCATGCCAAGATGTAGAAAAGCTGTATGTTTGGAATAAACAAATCTATTATTAAGAGGTTTTAACTTTTAACCTCTTTAAACTGTCATCTCTAGCCAGGGACACCATAAAGGGTGGAAGAGGTCTGGACGATTCTAAGGGCCTGATGATGGAGGGGGAAACGTGATTTCTACCTCTGGTGAACACCTGGAATGCAGACCGCATTTTCTACCGGGATGTATCCTTGCATTGCAGCTGACGCAAAACTGTCACATTACAGTGCCAAACCATTGAATAAAGCCGTTTTTTGGTTTTCTTTCCATACAAAAAGTATTGTCGCAGCTTTATGTTATAGTTGATAGCAGATTATTCTGATGATGTCTTTCACACTCTTCTGGACCTTTATAGTGAAAACTGCTTGGCAGTCAATATTTCATCTGAAATATTTAAAATTTATGTCCCAAAGACAAACAAAGCTTTTATGGGTTTGGAACAAGTAAATGATTAATGACAAAATGTTTCTATCTGCATGATCTCAATTATTAATTTCTTTATTACAAACATGCAGTTTTTCTCACAAGACATTAATAAAAAAATTTAAAATATTGTCTTTAATTACATTCATCTTCGGAACACAAATTTTTGATGACATCATAGAGCCATTCGACCGCAATAAAACTGAAATTATCCCAGAAACGTAGCAAAACATCGGTAAAACAGTCCATGTGACATCAGTGGCCCAATTTGAATTTTGTGACGCTAGAAGAATACTTTTTTTGCACAATAAAAAACAAAATAACACCATTTAACACTTCTCCTGTGACTTACTTTCTAAAATGGCAGAAGATGTATCACAATGTAAGCGTAACTTCCACTAGACTTAACAACTGCAAACTGCGTTCATGTGCATGCTTTGCCTCGATTGTAAACAAGGCTGATTACGTCAAATATATTAAAGCTTGCGTACGTGTTGCGTTGTACTACTCTCTAAAATGGTGGAAAACGTAAGTCAGGAGAGAAGAATGGTACAGTTAAATTATGAACGAAGGTGTTTGGAACGACATGAGAGTGAGTAATTAATGACTGAATTTTCATTGCTGGGTGAACTAACCCTTTAATTGGTGTCCTGGAAGCACGTGGATTACTAATGGAATATTGTGATGTTTTTATCAGCTGTTTGAACTCTCTTTCTGATGGCATCTGTTCATTGTAGTGGGTCCATTGGTTGATCAAGTGATGATTAATGCTAAATCTGTTCTGATGAATAAACAAAGTCTTGGATACAACTTGGATAGCCTAAATTGCTTTAAATACCAGAAGTAATTGATGCATTCATAGCATCTTTCTCTAGCCAAATAATAAACTGAGATGATCTCTTATAATCCATCTAGGATCTTTCTGTTAATCAGAATCATGTATTTCCGAAGCCTTTGGCTTCATTTATTATCTCTGTGCAAAACAACACCTTTTGGGCTGACAAATTCTCACCTCTCTTGATCATCAGGTGTGCCAGAGAACCAATTAGAGGGTTTGTAGGAACTGTTAGGTTTTGCATCCACAGGGTCATCGTGCCTCAGCAAACCTATGGAAGAAATGAAAGCTAAGCAGGGCATAATTACAATGAATCAAATCTACTGTGGTTATTTCATTAAGGATTTTAGTAATGCTTAGTTATTATTAATCCAGATTTGTGTAAAAACCCCTAAACTTTTGGCAGTTGTATCAAACAATAAGTCACAAAATACTGTTAATTTGTCATGATCACTATGTATTCTATACCAAAAATTTATGCAAAAGCAGTAGGCCATTCTAAACATACATACTTCTTTAATAATGAGACAAGTGCATAAGATGCTGTTCTGAATGTATATAAATCACAGCAAAGTTGAAGATACATTTATAAGCAATAGCGTGAAGTGTGACACAATTACCCCTCTGTCCTCCTTGTTTAGCAAGTTTAACATAATCAGAGTCAGTGGCCTGAATTCCTACACGTCTTCCTTTAGTTCTTTCTTCAGGAGTGGTTTCGGCATTCACAGATAAACCTGGAATCTGTGATGAGGGTCCAACAACTCCGTTTGAACTAGCAAGGTTAGCTGTCCTAACACCTACAATGAAATGATAACATTTGTACCATTATTTGCTTTAATCAAAACATATCTGTGAAAACAATATGCGTGTGTTTTATGTGACAGAAACGCAGGTCTGTAAAGCAGATAACAGTGGGATGCGTTTCTCAGAAGGGCCGTTACCTGGTTTTGTCCGGCGATAGTTGGGCTCGGCAGCCATGACGGGTGTCTCAGTGGTCAGTGGTGGTTTAATAGCTCTGAAACTGCAGAAAGACAAAGTTAAGTCCTTAGCATTTATTCGAAATAAAAGGTCAGCCGAACTATTGTCCTTTAACGCCCGCTTAAATTATCCAATTAAACCGCGTTTTAAATGTCAGTGTAGGCTCGACATATTGAGCACCGGTCATTTCTTCTTTGTGTAGACAGCCGTGTATCTACAGCTAGCTTACCAAAGCTAACAAACGTATCTTATACCGAACATGTGCTAAAACACGGAGTTATTTTAGCTATTTCTCTCAGGATTTTCTTATTTATCATTTAGCTCGCGAGTCAACCTTGTCGCCTAGTAACAAAAGCAGCATCAGGACCACAAGCATCATCTGTTACAAGACAAGGCAATTATTAGCGCAGATTTTAATGGCTCAAATCACAGACATTGCAGATAAAAACAAACATGGAAGTAGAATTCAAATAATAAGTTACATCGCTATGGATATACCTGATGCTACGAAAAGACGTGGAAAAGACAAAGCTTACGTCGTGTTAAACAGCGCACAGAAGGGGGACGCCTAGATTCCTCTTCTTCATTAGACTCAACTGCGCACTGAACCGGGAGACGCCTTTCCTGCCACCTACTGGATAGACAATGATCTTCAAGAAGCGTGGAAACATCCTCCACACAGCCCACAGCAGTTTTGACAAACGCAAGAATTTAAATGTCATGTAGTATATCATTGAGAAGAAGGGAGTAGCTGTTTTATTTATTTATTTGTGTGTGTGTGTGTGTGTGTGTGTGTGTGTTTGTTTGTTCGTTCGATTGTTTGTTTGAAGACAGTTTAAATATGGAGGGCCAAATTACTCAAAATTAAATCATTAAATAAATGTCGCAACATAACCCATAGTCGTTAAATAGCCTACATAATTGAATACATATAGCAACAAATGCATTAAAATCGGTAATAAATTTCATGCACGTCCCGACCACCATAGATATATATATATGGTTGGCCAAATTTATATATTTATTATTATTATTATTTATTTATATATTTCAATATTTATTTTCTGATTTCATTTTGATTAATTTGTCCAACCGTATGTTCATCTATGTACATCATTTTAATTTCTGTTTAAACGTAGCCGGAAGTCATTTTCAGAAAACATTCTGCCTTTTTTATTTTTATTTTTTTAATCTTTTTATTCTTCTATTATTTTCTTTATTTTTACTTTCCTGTAGTTTTTTTTTTAAAGAAAGTGAATTGTTCTTATTCATCTTCATCCTAATTCTTTGTTTTTATTTTGTTGTATGAAATTTTTTAAATTTTAAATCAATTTAATCACAAAAATGTCTACAATTTCTTTAAGGAGAAACGTGAAAGCTAAATATATGCCAATAAAAATATAATGAAACAATTAGATTTTTATTCTTATCATACCTGTGCAATTATTATTATTATTATTATTATTTAATTGATTTATAAATTTTTTTATTTTATTTATTTATTTTAATCGGCAGAAAATGTCATCCATATGTTGGTCTACGCCTTTGTTTTGTTTTGAACAAGCTTCTCGATAAATGTGCGCTGACAGACTTACAGTAAAATCACTCAGTTGTTTGTAGTGAAGCCCCTGGGACTTTACTGTGGTCACGTGACGTGACATCCGTTCAGAGGCGCGTGTAAAAACCAGAGAGCGACCTTCTCAGCAGCAGAGATGTCAGCACACAGTCTGAAGATGACAGCGTCTGTTCAATACTTAAGAAAACTGCTGGGGAAAAGCAGCTGTGCGACAAGCAACCTGTTGAACACGGGACATAAAACACAGAAGAACACTACTGATTATAAAACAATCAGGAACAAAGATGGAAAAAGTAATAAAAGAAACGTAAGTGACTTTTTTCTTATTTGCTTTATTTTTATTAATTTATATTAATATTGTTTGATGTTTAAATTGGTTGGATATTTCTCTAGTAATATTCTGCTGAACGTAGGTTTCTACTAATATTTAGTAGGCTATGCAAATAACATTAACCTACTAAATTGCTTAATTTAATCATTAACAATGTGGAATGTTATTATTTTGTAGGTAGTGCAATTCCAAGACAACACAACAGAGCAGTATATAAGGTAAAATAAAGTTATTAATTTGCATCTTAGGATTGTTACCCACATCCACAATTCAAATTTGGTCTGACTCTTATGCTCATGTCTCTTGGTTAACAGGAAAAGTGTCGTTTTAAGAAGAAAAGAAAATGAAACTTTTGGGTTTGAGATCCAGGTAACCTCATTACCCACCCACCCTCTCTCTCTCATACTCTTCTTATACTTTTTTTTCTCCATTCATTCAAGCATTACATGCCTGCCTGAGGGCTTATTATCTGTCAGTGGATAATTGGATTTTGGATGATGAATTGATTGGATCTTTACTCTGTGTCCGTAGGCAAGCAGTGTTGGGAGAAGCATCAGTGATGAGCAGGATTTTGGCTCGTGTGTGTGTTGGGTGAAGGAGAACAGTCTGGCAGAGAGCAGTGGGTTAATGACAGGCGAGTCGTCTAGACACCTGCTCACTTCTGTCCAGCACCAGTGTCATTCATACTTACTAAAATCTTCTTGTCTCTCACCTCAGGTGATGTAATTATAACGGTCAACGGTGTGCACATAGCTGGATTCACTCATCAGCAGATCAAGGATCTGGTTCAAAAGTCCTCCACCTTAATGTAAGTCTCAACACTATTGTCTATGTTATGTTTTTGATGATTAATGTACAGTTATACAATGTATTTGCAACAGAAAAAGAATTTAAAAAATGCTACAGTAAAAAACAGTAATTTTTTTCACTGAATTATTTTTATTTTAATTGTTTGTGAGGGAAAAAAATGAAAAATGTATTTATTAAAGTCTACGTATTTATTATTTAATTATATAACTGGGCACCACATGTATACATACCTTTGCAATTATGGCTTTATATTATTATTATTATTATTATTATTATTATTAAATATTTATATTTCATTTAAAAGTTTAATGCAGTGTTTACTGTATTGAAAAATGTTTTATAATATTACAGTATGTGTATTAAAACTGTCTTAGTAGTTTAATAAAGTATTACTATTATTGTTATTGAATAATAAGCTCAGTGAACCGATCAAAACCCCGTCTAACCCTAGTTTTTATTTTAAGTGCTGCTTGATCTGAATATAATATTTATGGTCTTGTTTTGTCTTGTCTGTAGGATGGAGATTATCAGAGGTGCTACAGAGAAGCAGAGACAATTGCTTATCAGGCTTTATCTCCTGCAGGTGATTTTCTTCAAAATGTTAAACATTTCTTATTAGCATCAGTCACATTTTACACATGCGCAAGTTGTCTGTCAGTAGATATTTACGGTAAGGTTGTCGGGTAACTGTGTGAATCGTGAAGAGAACAGGTTTCCTCAAGCTTACCAGTTTTTTTTCTTTGTCTGTGTTTCCCCCTCACATTTACACCACGCTACAGAAGCAGTTTACAGAGAAATGCGAAGAGCTTAAGACACTCAACGCAGAGGAAGTGCGTCTAACAGGAGGTGAGTTAATATGTGTTTGTGTATGTGTGTGAGAGGAAGACAGAGATGTGGGCTTAAACTACCCACAAGCGAAACACATCATTTCCCCATAAAGCCACGCTCTGCCCTCAAGATGCCAACAAAAGCATCAGACGATCTGTGTGTGTGTGGGTGGCATGTGGCGAGTGTGTGTGCTTACATGTAGAAATTCTGCTTTTACAGGAAGAAACATTGATAATAGTTCTTGATAGTGTTCTGATATGAAACTACAGCAAATCTACACTGTAAAAAAAAAAAAATTAATAAAAAAAATAAAAAAATTAAAAAAAATTAAAAATTAATTAACTGTTTTATTCAAGTAAAATGTATTCAGAATGCCTATACCTAGTGATGCCTAGTGATTTTTGGTACTTTATAGTGAGAAGAAAATTGTAATAATTGAAAGGATGTTTTGGCATGATAAGGAAAGGTTCAATGAAACCCATGACAAAAAAAGCTTTATTTTTAAACAGTAAAGGCATCAGCTGTCATTAACAGAGTATTACATATAACAGCATAAAACATTTCAGTTTTCTACTATTATGTTAACACAGACACTTTAGTGCCGGTAAAATTAAACAATCTGCTCCTGTTTTCAGGTGCTGTGGAAAACATCCAGAAGCTAAATGTCCTTCCTCCAGGATCCTCTGCCAACATTTGCTGACAGTATATGGACAGAGAGTTTTGTTCCACTTCTAATACAATCAAACCTAATCAAGGTTGTGGGCTTCACTGGAAAATTACAGGCTAGCGCATTAGTAAGGTCGAAACTAAGCTCTCTGATATTGTGCACTCTGTGCTCCTGAAGCATTTCAAAGTTGGCCGTATGCTCAAGG
>JAUMHR010000050.1:4378492-4389445 GCA_032361145.1 Enteromius fasciolatus
TGAGATAATTAAGTCGTTAATTCAGAAAAACAGAGCAGATATTTTTTTCTCAAGTGAATGCAATACGCTTCCGTATCAAGGAGACCCCAAGAGACCATGCACAGTTTCTGCATTTTTAAACTCAATGCTACATAGTGGTTTGTATTAGTGAGTAAAAAGATAAATATTGATGTACAGAGATTAAACTATTTATTATTATTTTTCTATGTATTTACACTATTAAGCAGTCATTTTTATTGTCATTTTATCTAATTGGTATTTTGTCTAAACGTGTTTTGTGTATTTATTTACAAATTTCTCTAATATTTATTCATTTCCATATTTATGTAAAGCCTCTTTAATAAACTTTTATCACAAACTGATGTTTTGGTGCTTCGTAGCGCAGGCTGGTTCTGCTTGGGTGTTTTCTCACTGCACGCTTGATCTTGCTGATTGCGGTTTGCATAAGTTGATTTGTCTGCTGTTGGCTTCTGCTGAACGTGTAAGTTTCCCAGATATCATCTCAGTCAGTGGTAAAACACCAGATGCAGTTCTCATTCACCACAAAGATCTTCAGCCCGGCAGGAAATGACACATCACTGCCGGGACATCCCGTTTCACAGACAAACCTTAGCGTTCTCATCACTTTCATAATGCTTGATTGACAATATAATCGATCCCTCGTTCTGTGTTCAACCTCTATGAGAGCTACTTTTTAGCTTGTCCAATATCTTTACATCTATGTACTGAAAGGCGTTCACATGAAGCTTAAACTGATAAAAACACAAGTAAGATTTTACTCATGTCTTAGATGACCCAGGGAATATCCATAGTTACCTTTTTTTACTGAAAGTCTTGCTTATTAAGATTTTAGTATCTAGTTATTTTGTTTGTTCAAACACAGATTAATTGTTTAAAATATGCTAAATGCTTTTTTGACACACAAAAGTCAGACTTATATATGATTGTTACTAAATCACCAACAAACAGTGGTTTTCTAAAAGCATTCACGTATTTCACAATGTGTCATGTATTCAAATATATTTCTAATTAATGAAAATATGTAACTTTAAATGTAATATCAAGTAACACTTTACAGTTATAGTTGAGCCAAGACATCAAATTAAATGTGTTCGTTTAAAGCAGAAGATGAGCAAAAAAAGATAATGAATTAACTTTTAATTTTGCTTTTAAATTTTTGTTTTAATATATATATATATATATATATATATATATATAAATAAGCACATATTCAGTCCAGTTAAGCACACTTCTTTTTCACAAAGGAAAATAGATACCTGCTTCCCATAAACAAGAGGTTGACAATTTGGCATCTCCAAATATGTTGGACCTTGAAAATGTAGAAAGAAAGCCTGATATCTTATGTAAGTCTACAGGAAAACAAAACTTTGCTGTTAGAACGCCAAGACATCTCACATCTTCCAAATATTTGAATGTTCCAGAAAGAAGCTGGTGCCACTTTTCGAACTCAGTGTTCTCTCTTCACAAAGTAGCCCATTAATCCCACAATCCCATGCACACACCCAGAATTAGTAGCCAATCAACACTGTTCTCCACACAATGGTAATGAAAATCTCACTGGGAATGAGAATGAGGCTGCGTCACCCAATGCCAGTAGATTCCACTGAGTCGTGAAGGGAGGGACACAGATACAGCCATGCACAGACTGCTCACCACAAGAAACTACTTCTGAGCATCCTTCTCCTTCAAGGTCTCCTCTTCTTCTCAAACCACAGGAAGCGGGGTCAAGAACAAGAACAAGGTAAAATGCATTATTGAGTGAGTACAGCTCGGTTTTAGAGTTTGCCGCAGTGTGATGGCTGGTTTCTGCGTTTGTACTAACCATGCAAATCTCTTCCATAGACTAGTCATTGGTTTTGATTTTCAAGATTTAAGTTAACTTTTCACATTCAGGTGGTTTGGTGTACTTCTTAAAAGTGCTTAAGTTGAGTTATATTAAGGAAAAACTCATTTTAGATACATGGATTAAACAATCATAAAGAGGACAGCAATGATGCTTTCAAAATGTAAACTGAAATATGTCTAGACATGGTTACTTATTACAGATATTCTCGCTTTTCTGTATTTATGCGTATGGCACAATTTCCCATTTCTTGCATGTTATGTAAGGCCTCTCTCATTGTTGAAACATACAGGAAGAATTGTGCACTTGCTATTCTCATTCCAGCAGTTGGTCACTTTGTTTAGTCAAATCAAATTAAAATTCCTCAAAAGAACTTTGCATCTTTTGCCAAGTCTCATTCTATCCTTTCGAGAACTTACCAAAAGTCTTTCCTAATTTGGACATGGTGAAGCATCATGTATATTGAAAGCACTCTCATCTGAATACCACATCAGGTAAACAGGAGAACGACAGCATTTGTTAAATATTTGTTAAGAAACCAATCGTTAGAGGAATGTTACAGTTTGAGGTTTTTGGTTTCTGTTTGTTGGTTTTGGGGTAAATTTTGGTCTCTTTTTCTTTATGTATGTACAACTACTGAAATCTCAGGACTGGAAGCGACATCAATGGAGCAGAACGACATGGACACAGTGGAAGCTGAGAAACAGCAAACGAATGGTCAAACAGAAGAAGCACCTCCAGAGACGACAACACCTGAAGAGCCGGCCAATACAAGTGAGAATAATTCAGATACAAATGAACAAGAAGAAATTGAGAGCAATGCAGAGAAGAATGAAGAAGAAACAAGTGTGAGTAATGGAGATGAAGAGGAAAATACCAACGAAGAAGAAGAAGATAAAGAGGAAGAGGAGGATGAATTGGGCGATGGTTTCCAGCCTTCGGTTGAGATGTCCATCCAGCTTTTTGAGAAGGACAAAGGGGACTTCAGCCGCCCTATTAACAGGTACAACACGGTCAGCTACAGGAAGATAAAGCGAGGAAACACAAAGCAGAGAATAGATGAGTTCGAGTCCATTCTGGATGTATAACAGATGTGATTCCTTCGGACGTATGTGATTGTTAAACTTCTTCAATAGTTAAAAGGCTTAACGCATGCTCACACGCAATCACATGAGCAGTATTTTCTGACAGCTTCGTTTCAGCCTATGTCACACTTTTGTAGAAGCGTCAAGACAACTGTCTAATCCCTGAATGATTTTTAGCAACCCCCATTTGGCAGCGAGCCGGACAAACAATATTTATTTGTCTACAAATTAGATATTTCATTCATGAATGCTCCTTCGGATAACACGCAGTCTGTCTAACGCAGGCCTGACCTCTGCTGTGTAAGTAGTTGCAAAACCACCACTAATGAATCACTGAAAGTGCTTATACAGTTAGTATACAGTATGAAGGGCACTATTGTATTGCTGTTTAAAATTTGAATCCTAATGTAAATCTACTAATGGTGTGTTTATGGTTGAATGGCTTTGTAAAACATGCTCACACGTTTTAAAACACAGCAAAAGATATAACAGCTGTTTATTGTTATCCGATTTTTATATGTCATGTCTGCGTACTGTGATTATATCTTTGGAGAATTATTAGTTGACATTATTTTCCATAAAGGCGTAATGTTACTTGATTTCTGCCATGCTAGAAACTGCATTCATGTAGTCTGTAATAGTTGCTGTATTCATGTTAAAATTGTCATGGCTGTCTTTTTCTCTGAAAATAATTTGTTGAGGTCAAATCAATTCTGTGCAATAATTGGCTTAAACTGACTGTAAATGTCTTTACGCTTTAACCAAGTCGAGACAACACATATAAATATTTCATTTAATATTATATAATGACGAAATATGCAAATATTTTGTCACCACTAGGTGGCAGCATTGTTTTGTTCTGGTGTAAAAGGAAAAAGGAAAGCGTTTTGCATGGCGTCTCTGTCTTTCACAAACTACATTTCTGTTTTTGGGTGAC
This sequence comes from Enteromius fasciolatus, assembly GCA_032361145.1. NCBI lineage: Eukaryota > Metazoa > Chordata > Actinopteri > Cypriniformes > Cyprinidae > Enteromius > Enteromius fasciolatus. The sequence continues at coordinate 4,382,379 of JAUMHR010000050.1, forward strand.
TACGTCTTCATTTGAATTTTGAGCATTATCCGTGATCGCATGTATTTTTCTAAGCAAAATCCTGTCTGTTATGTGTCCTGTTATGCATAGATACATTGATACATTCATCATCAACTTATATATATGGATTATTTCAAACAAATTATATTGACAACTATTTTAACAAGTGTAGAATAATTTGGATAACGAAATCAAACTTTGACATGACGAATAAAGGTCAATAAATTGTTTACTGTTGTTTAAATAATCATTTTTATGTGGCATCTTATGTATGTATAATCAATGTAATGAGATATTTACAGCAGTAATTAGTTTAATTTGGGTGTTTACGACCCGACGGACTCTTTTATTCATGTCTTTGTATTTCTGGCCTCTCTCTAATGGCTCATTTGGAGTCTGTGTGGGTTTGGTGTTGTTTCCTGTTAGCTTTATAAATGCTTGAACTTTACCTTACAAATCTCACTAATTGCTTTTTATTTGAAGGCAGTTTATGAATATCACTTCCATGCCTCCCGTCACATGACCTGCTGCTGACTGAACGTAAAGTAGGCCTATTACAGGTTACGTTACAGGAGGTTTATTTAGGCAAAACGAGACAGGACTTTTGGCCTGGGTTGTTTAAGTCAGGTCCAGGCCTCATTTGAATGGTGACAAATGTCATGCTGCCATGGCAACAGGAGGTTTGTGACTGTTGTGGTGCAGACTCCCTGGGCTGGGGGTCGGAAGGCACTTCCTGGGCAACACACGTCCCCCGTGGTTTAGGCTCGTAATTGACCTTTCCTGACAGAGCAGTGCTGCTTTTCATTCTCTCTTTCTCCATCCCTTTTCTACTGTTTCCTCATTCTTTCTGGTTTTGTCGCTCTCACTCTTTCTGTCTGCCCAGAAAGCAGGTTGCATCACGGTGGGCTGAAATGCCACGATTGGCCCGGGGCTTTTACGCAGCTCTTTCTGACTTCCTCTGGCTCTCTTTGCCTGTTTGAGGCATGTTTACACAGTAAGAACCACATGCTTGTCTGCTAGTTTTGTGTCAGATAAAAAAGAATCAAGCTTCTCATGGGTTGCAACTTTTGAAGTGTGACGTATTACACTTAAACATTTGGATACTGAAACCACTCTGAAATGTTTATTGGATTAAATAGCATGATAAAACATCTAGGTAGCATTTATTTATTTATTTAAACACAAGCACACAAACACACAGCCTTATCAAGCAATATATAAAAAAATTACCTTTGGTAGGCTTTTATGCTAAAACAATAGAGACGCTGCCTTATGGAAATAAAATATACATCGTTATTGTGATCTAAAACCAAAACTTTAACTATATCAAATATTTTCATCGCCTGAAAGCAAAGAAATGTTAACTTAAATACAACAACAAACAAACAATTAAATGTAACTTTTTATTTCAACCGTTTTTGTTTAGTTTAACTTGAAGTAAAAGCTAAACTAACTGAAACTGAATAAACTAAAATGAATAAATAAAGATGAATAAAAATATATTCACATTTTTAATACTATTACAAATGATAAAAGTTGAAAAAAATGGAAACGGTAAATAAAATCCAATTAAAATATTATTAAGATCTATAGTATATCAGTTATGTTAAATTAATAGTGATAAGTTTTATGGAAAATCCAAGAACAAAGTAGCTTCAGAAAGGTAGTAGTAGTAATAATAAGAACAAATTAAATAATTAACATTCGTGAAATAATCACAAATTATTTGTTTATACATCTAACAGTATGCTACTGGGGCAGAAAAAAGTTGTAGTATATTAATAGAAATATGAATATATTGTATAAATGAAAATATATAAAATTGTTTAAATTTATGTCCAGTTTTTTTCACTGTATGAGCAGTTATAAAATTATAAGAATATTACAATTCTATGTTTTAAGTGTCTACAAGTGTTCAAATATTTTTGAGACCACTATATGAATGAGATAAATCTATTATTGTGTAAAAACAATTGAAATCTCAGCTCCGTGTGCTTCGTGTGCAGATGAATCCACAGATGCTGACATGGTCAACATCTTCCTTTTAAGAGATCTGCGGACGATGTACAGAATAAATGATCATTTGAGAGCAGGAGGTCGCCTCGGAAGTGTGAGTCATTTGTCAGTGTTTGTGTGCTGTGAGAGCGGCCCACTGTGGCCTGACTCTACGGCAGACATTCATGAAGCCCCCTCACGCCACGATCGCTCCACAATGACAGCTTTGTGAAGGATGGAAGAGAGCTGCTGTGGAAAATATTCAAGACACTGAGAGAAAGAGGGAGACAATGAGAGAAAAAGAGGAGCTATCAAAGTGTTTACTTCACAAAGCCTGCGAGTGTTCCAGCTCCACTGGAAACTTTCAGTCGAGTTTAAAGAGGATGACAGACAAATAGAAAAGCTTGCGTCTTGTGGTAAACATGGGATGGGGTCAGGAGGGGTCACTGTTCTCTCTGCATTCAGTGGGTGGGTGTGATGGCTTTCTGGAGGCCTGTTCTGCTGTCCATTCTCTCTTCAGGTCAGCTCCAGAGACCAGTGGCGTCACGGTGACTCACAACGGACATGCCATGACAGAAAGCTCAGGAACTGATGACGTCTCACGTCGTTTAGGGGGAATTCTGAGTGAAACAGCCATCTGGAAATACTCATTTCTTTGCATGGTGGTGTTGCTTCCTGCACAAAACCTCAGCAGTTGCAAAAAAGTCAGAAAGCAGTTTGGTAACAGTTTATAATAACTACACACTATGAATCATAAGTTAAGCATTAGTAAATAATCAATTTATCCTTTATAAAGCATTGTTCCAACATTAATAAGCATTAGTAAGCAGTATATAAATGCAGCTATGTTTTGTTCTTAAGCATATCTATAATGTGCATTTTAATACTTTATAACAATCTAATTTATAAATTATTATTTGAGATGTTTTTGTAATATTTTATAGTTTGCATTTAATGTGTACAATTCTTGGATTTTGGACTCTTGTATTCAGTTTTGGGAAAAAAAGAGGCAAAGTTTTGAAATTGTAAGCAGTTGAAAAAATACTAAACCACATTTTTGCAACTAATAAAATATTTTATTAATGTTTTAATAAATAATTAAAATAATTTATTAACTAATATATATATTTTTAATAAATTGTAATAATTAAGAGTGTAAGAATCATGTTTATATAAGCTCTTTCATTTTATTTATTAACTAACTAATTATTAACTGTAATATTTAATAAAGATGGTGACAGTATAATAAAATGATTAAAAAAATAATAAATATAAAGAAATAACTAAATTAGATAGACACATGGATTAAATTAATAATAATATTTTCTAAATGCATCAATAACATTTTTAATATTTTGTAAAAAAAAAAAGTGATATTAAAGAAGAAAAAGAAATAGATTAAAATCTTACATACAAATACACACACATACAGATCGCTTTTATCATACAATGCTTATACAGAATTAATTTTTCTGTTATTTAATTTTCCATGTTGAGAGAGGAAAAAAAAAGAGAAACAAATAAAATGAGAGATCTATGTACATATAAATAGATAGAGAGAGAGAGCGGGGGAAGGGAATTAGAAAGGTTGACCCCAGGATAGTGGAGGTCACAAGAGGTTTTCCTGATGAGTAGTCCTTTGGGGTCTCTTTAAGCTTTGAGTGACAGGCATCCATTGTGATGGCTGTGAACCGCTGCACTCTGGTTTCTATCCATGCTTATCACCAAACCAGGGCCGGTCTGAGGAGATGGCCGTCTGCAAGGCATAGAATAAGGATGGCTTTCCACCACAAACGACCAACAGGAGGGAGAGGTTGAGCGGAGAGGAAGTGCGATTGTACTGGCCACACAATGCACCGGTGCTTGATAACTGCTCTGAGAAGACACGGACAGCGGGCGGCCTGGCGCGGGGGGTGGGGGAGAGTTTATGCAGGGAGCAAGTCGGGTTTCCCAAAGGACGGCATTTTAATTTCTAATTCATTAATCTCCCCTGTGCAGCCATCCTGCTTTGTGGAAAACGAAGACCAGTATAAGATTTACCTGACTGGCTCAAGCCAAGGTCACAAGGTATGAAATCAGAGATATACATAGGCGCCTCATTCACAGCGAAGAGACAGAGAAAGAACTGGCCACAAATCAGCAAGATCAGGGAAATAAGCATAATGTCTTAAGGAACATTGCAGGTGACGTTACATTTTTTTATGCGTTATACAGACATATAATTAGTAATGTGTGCTTTGTTCAGAATTCCTACTTTCAAAAAACTGAAAAGAAGACAGTAGGCAAAAAGTACCTGGATGACCTGCTTAGGCCTACTTCTGCAGAGAGTGGGGTCTTTACTATCCCATAAGGCCATGGATTTGTGAACTGACACTGGTAGGTCAAGTGACAATGTCAAGACATTTATACTATATTTTTTTTACCTTCATGCTACATTTATACTAGAACAGCCTTTTGTAATGGTGGCAAAGTACTTACCCAAAATGAAGTATGCGAATGAATAAAGGACCCCGGAGCAGAGAGAGAACAAAACAAAATGCCAGTCAGGAATTAGAAGCACAAACAGAAGAAGAATATCTCCCCTCAAAAATTACAATATGATTTAAACATGTCATATTGTACATGTTTGTCTTTGACAAAGAGGAACAATTTCAGGTTAGACCAACATGATATTATTTGTTGGGCTCGGTTTGTGCTTCTAGTCTTTAGCACAAACCGAGGATTTGTAAAGAAAAACGTTGAAGATGTCGATGCAAGCCAAGAGGAGACACAGAGGAGCACAGTCAGCAGAAGTGATCGAAAAATGTTTATAATGTTTGAAATAGGAATATTTATCTTACAAAAAGATATGGATTGGCTACAGGAGGCCTTTATTTAACCCCTGGAGCCACGTGAGAGATGTTTTATTACCTTTATGCTCACATGTTTTGGACTGTTAAAGAGAAACACACACCTGCTGCAATGATCTTAAAAGCGCCAGGACTATATTTAATAAAACTCTGATTGGATTCATCTGAAAGAAGAAAGTCACATACACCTGATGATTCGAAAGTGAGTAAAACACAGGCTAATTTTCATTTTTGGGTGAACTCTTTAACAACCATTAATAATTCAAACCATTTTTTTGCACCAAACATAGCACATGTACATCCGCAAGATTTCTGTTAAAGATCACTTAATCTGCTACAAACGCACCTTTAAGATCTGTTTTACATACATTCTAAATCATGAACTTCTTAAAGATTTTCTACATGTCTATTAGATGTCTAACAGGAAATGAGACATATTGCCAATGAACAAACATCTTCTTCCAGATGTAAAACATGCACTTCTAATAATACAGACATCTCTGAGGTGAACTGGACCCAGCTAAGCCTGGTTCTCCCAAGGTTTTTTTCCCCATTCGCTCATGGATGGGGTTTTGGTTCCTTGCCGCTGTCGCCTCTGGCTTGCTTAGTTGGGGACACCTGATTTCCAGTGATTATCGTTGTCTTGACTACAGAGACCGTCTCTGCATTTGATAAATAAAGTTTAATTATCGTCATTATACATTACCATTACTCTGTTCTTCTGTTTGATAATGTTCAGTGCTTTGATACAATCTGTATTGTTAAAAGCGCTATATAAATAAAAGTGACTTGACTTGTGTGCTATCAGGGATGTGTCTTGGTGTAAACAGTTAATGGAAATTTCCCATCATACTAGAAAACCGAAAACGTGTCTTGCTCAGTGCTTTTTGGAATGTAATGGTTCTCATAGATTCTCTCTCACACACACACACACACAATGTGGTTATATTCTTACACCTTTGTGGGTGTACAACAATTCCTATTTGGGATAGAAATCAAGACAATATTTCATATTCCCACTGCTGTCTGAGGGACTGTAGAGTATTATAATCTGTCTGCCTGGAGGCAGAGAAATGGTCAGGGAAAATGGTGACAAAAGACATGCTAAAACACAGAGAGCCTACTGTTTTTAGTCACTTTCCCCACACACACACAGAACGAGAGAGAAACAAACAAAACAAGAGAGACTAGGGAGACAGACAAAAGAATCAGCTCAAGGAATGGTGGGAATTTTATTCTGCCGAAGACTTAAAGAATGGCAATAGTGATTTCTCATGAACTAAAAGAAAGAAGCAGAAACGATAGCGCTGCGAGACGGGAAAGAGGCCCACTTGACTTCAGTGGTCTTGCTTCTGCTTGATTCAGTGTTTCCTCATTCACACACACTTCTGTGTAACTTCTCTGTTCGGTCTCTTCCCTGACAATGCAACCTCACATCACAAAAGCAATCTGATCGTCATCAAATCAAGAGTTAATCATTATTTCACCATCCGTATTGCTGTTTTCGTAATTTTGGCTGACGGAAAAAACCTGACGAGTGATCCAGTTCAGGATTACAGATGACTCTGAGTTGATTGGGAACTGTACTTCAATGGTCAATGTTCTGCTCTTAAGACAAATCCCACCATTCCCTCAGTGTCATTCCTCTCACATTCTCTAATTAGTTTTCAGCGTGCTAGAAGAAGATGGATTATCACCTAATATCTCAAAAATTACAATATGATTTAAACAGGTCTCTGTCTTTGACAAAGAGGAAAAAGTTCATGTTAGGCCAACGTGTGATTGTTTATAGGGCTTTCTAAATTACTCTACAATAATAATAATCAACAACAACTATATTTACCCAATGTATTGGGTATTAACTTTGAAACTGCAATGAAAGATCTATGAGAAGTGACAAGATAAATATTATTTAAACATCTGAAAACAATAAATAAGGGAAAAATGAACGAAATGGATGAAAATATGCAGAAAAACACAAACATGAAAAAACAGAAGAGGTTTTTTTACATATGTGGTTCTCAAGATGCAGAAAAATAATGCAAAATTATATTGGAAGTATTTAAGGTAACTTCTGTAACTATGTGTCGTGTGTACACACAAGAGACTCAGCACTTCGATTAACTGTGGTTTTCAATAGAACAAGACACATACACATACACATACACATACACATACACATACACATACACATACACATACACATACACATACACATACACA
>JAUMHR010000050.1:4392308-4409364 GCA_032361145.1 Enteromius fasciolatus
CAACATTTCTAAAGAATGCTTTCAGCACCTTGTTGAATCAATGCCACGTAGAATTAAGGCAGTTCTGAAGGCGAAAGATGGTCAAACACCGTATTAGTATGGTGTTCCTAACAATCCTTCAGGTGAGTGTGTATATATAAATATACACAGTATGCATACATAAACAAAAACTTTTAATGTGGATGTGATTTATTGCGATTAATTGTTTGATTCATTTTATTCATTATTTATATAATTTAATAGGAGCACTCCCAATATTTACAGTATGTCACACCTCATATTTACTGCTGGTATACCATACAAAGAAATAAAATATTAAGTTTCATAACGTTTTCCTTCTGAAAGCTTCTTGCACTAGCCTTCTTTTCAACTTCTTTGTCAGTATTTAGGGGAATATTTTGTTTGCCAGTGCCTGTGAGTGTTGAGGATGTGGTATTTACCATATTTACACACCACAGCGCTCATCTCTGCTCGGGCCTCTGGGTGGCATTTAAACCCCTCAGCCCCTCAGTATTAAATTGTCCTCTGTCCTGTCTGATGGACAGCTCCATCCTGGACATCTCATTTCTCTGTCATTTTCCACTTAATTACTTCCTATACATGCCTGTTTGTAATATCCACCTTGTGCTCTGTGCAGTTTGTAAGGAAAAGACTATTAGTATTTTGTTTTAACCTAACGTACACCACTTCTTGTCTTCTTTTCACATGCTATTTTTCTAGATGCCTTTATAATAGCTCATCTCTTTCATAAGAGATTATTAGGTGACCTTAAGACACAGGGTTTTTGTCATAAAACACTGAGGTCAGAATTTTTACAACAGAACGCTGAACTCTGAGAAAGTTTACATGTTTAATGAGCCATGAAGATGTGAATGGATGCGTGTGGTGTGAGCAGTTTTGCTTTAACGGCACTGTTTGCAAAGGCTTGATAAAAACCCTTCATCCGGCACATTTTGAGCAAGTCAAAAGCAGGCAAGAGAAAACAGGTGTAATAAGTCTCTTAAATGTGTGTATTTGGAGGTTGCTATGGCAGCTCCGGCTCGTGCTCTTTTGTGCTCATAATTTTCAATAAAGGCACAGCCTAACAGTTCTGCACTGAGGGGTAATCATTCATTGCATGAATGAATAATATATAGGTGTTGTGTGTATAATTAGACAGGCTGTTTAATTAAAATATTGTATATGTGATGTGCTGTAAAGATGAAATTGCATTTTATTTTTACCTCATACTGCTATTACTAGAAATGTGTTAATATTATTATAATATTATTATTTACAAAAAAAAAATGCATTATTTTTTAAATTTATTGTCATCAATCATAGCAAAATCACAGTTTCCAATGGTGTCAGTGATGATTAATTCATTGCAAGTTTCTTGTGAAAACCTTATTACTAATAAATATTCTCCATTACATTTAACATTTCTTTCACAAGTGCCACATTCCTCTGTGTGTGTGTGTGTGAGTGCTTTAATTGGCCTTATGGGGGAGATGATCTTGCACAGAGATCAGGTTAATGAGGATGTTAATATAAACATAATGGACATTTCCCACAGGAAACAATAACCTGTTGTGCTGGACATGAAAATTAAGGCATTCTGGGGTTGCGGACGAGTCAATTAGTAGAATTTGAAACTGTACTTACATCGGCACACAATAAAAAAGTGCCAATCATTTTCATCAGTGTGGCAGGACTTTTCAGAGATGTTTATTCACATGTTTCTACAACAGTCTGAACTGTTTTGCAAAATGCTGTAAAATCCAAAAGGCATGCTGCATGTAAAAACAGAAAGGTTTTGGGATTGAAAGCACAGAGGCTATTAACAAGTGTGCTCAAGAGCTGTTATCACAAGGATGAGAGATCTATTAGCAAGTGCTTGTTTAGATGCAGCTTTTTGTGTGGGAACGAAGACTGCGGTGACTGAATTGGATCAGGCGGGCTAAGAGAGAGATCAACAAAAATATAAAGACAAATAGCAAAACTATTAACAAAAACATTATTTTAAGCATTAGTTTGCTCCAGGCAGACTATTTATAATCAATTATCAGTTGTGATTGGAATCAGAATTTATACAATGAATATTCATGGGTGTATGCGACAGCACGTTGTGTAAAACGATTCTTTGTGCCCGGAGCACTGCAGTCTTATTGTTGGGATTTTGGCCTTTCGCAGTACACCGTGTGAGGAAATGTGCTCTGTAAGTGATAGTGAGTTAGCACTCTTTCCTCCTAATCAGCCCCCAGCTCACCTCTTCCTACCAGGATATAATCCTAAGCAGCCCACCCCCAAATCCCCTTTATAAAACCTAATTAAATCATGCTAATGCCCGTATTCCCTGGATATGACTGGCTTGGCAGATTTGAAACCAGCCAATTATGGGGTTAATCAGACCCTTGGTAATAAAGTTTCCCTCTCTCCTATACATTTGAAATGAAGCCAGAATCCTGAATTTGAGAAAGAGAGAGAGAGAGATCAGGTATATTCTATGGTTTTCTATTCTATTCTGATTTGCATATTTCTGCAACCACCGTTGCTATTGAGATTGCCACAACCCCCCAAAATATTTCGATCATTCGATATGGGTTTTTCAAAGGTTGATAGGTAAATTATTACATCCTCCTTCTCATTCCCGAATTTGCCATTAGATCCATGGTTGAATCATTGTGTCCAAAATGTTAAATTTGAAGTACTCAAGAAGTAAGGAGACAAAACAGTCTTGATTGGAAATCATGGGTTCAGGCCTCAAATGATTGCTACATCACAGCAATTCTAATGCTATGTTATTATTCTTATTGTAACGTAGATATTCCGACAGATGCCTATCCAAATTTTTGGAAGGGTGATTTTTTTCTCCTTATCTGTTTAGATCGCTCTGTCCTTTGAGTGATTGGAGCAGGTACAGATGACAAGTACAACGGCTGTTACCCTCCTCATCACACACACACACGACAGATCCACTCACAGAGACTGACATACTGAGAGGAGAGCATTGTCACATCTCCTCTAAGAGCTTCTGATCGTAAGATGTCACTTACAACCAAAAAAGTACAAGAAAAGTGACAGATGTTCGTTCAAAAACTACTTTTTTTTTAACATATCAGATCTATTTCTCAGAACACACTCTGAGAGATACCTGGTCCGTTTCCTGCAGATGTGAGCTGATCGGATGTGATACTCTCAGCTTGAAGTCTTGTTTTTGGAGTCTGGCACAACAGAGAGAGAAAGACAGGCAGAGTGGTGAGGGGGTGTCTTCTTTACTGCACACCCTAATGAGAGCTTCCCTGTTTAATTAATATCTCAAGAATATTAATTCTGACCAAATCAATTAAGTAGGGGTGGTTTTTCTCAAAGCTATTCCCTGCTTAAAAGGAAACAAACACAAACATGAGAGTGAGCCGGATGCTTATTATTGTGCATGCATCATTTCACCAAGCCTTGCGTTCCCTGCTGACTCTGGCTAATTCTAATTAAGACTAATGAAAGTCTCATTTATGAGAAAGCCTGAGACAGGTATGCAAACATTCAGGGTGGCTATGGCTCGCATGATAATGACCTCAGTACCACTTGTTAATTTAAGACCGACCTGCCTCCTTAGCAATTAGGCTGCCTGACACACCACAGTTCTCTCTCTCTCTCTGTGTGTGTGTGTGTGTGTATGGGTGACTGGATGAAGCATGAGATCTTTATTCTGTCTCCCTAGTCACACACCTAAAATCCTAATGATCCAACTGAGAAACAGAGGATATTTTATTTTTGATCTCTCTCTCTCATTTACTCCTTCTCTTTAACACACACACACCTTGGTCTCTATTGCATAATCTTGGCATATGCTACTTAGGCTAGATAAGAACAACACTTTGTGCGCTAAGAAAATAACCAAATCCACGTTACAATGGAAGAATGTGATATTGTCGCAAGTATGTTTGCATTGTGTTTGTTTAACGTCATGTAATTGTGCAGGCCGTGTGGATTTTTTTTCTGAGGCTAGATATCGCTAAAACGCCTCTATCCGGTTCTCGTGACGTCATCCGCGCAGCGCGTCCCCTCCTTCGCTTATTATTCCAGTCATTATGGCTAAACGTGGCTAATAATAGTAATGGTGATAATGCATGTCGTGACACACTTACGGTTGTCGATGCCCGCGTTACTGGCGCCTAGTTTGACAGCTCGTTTCTTAAGGGTGTTTCATATAGGCTAATGAACCCATTCGGGCTAGTTGCCATAAGTAACACCAATGCAAATCAAAAAGGAGACCAAAAAGCTTCTAACTGGACAAAATCATTTATTTGGGCACCAATAGCAAGAAGAATCAAACACACAACATTGTTGAATACAAATACAGCACTATCACCCCTTGCCTTTCTTAAAAATAAAGGGCTCACAAAATAGTCTATGGTTTAAGTGGAAAGTCTGGGCTTATTCTTATTTTATGTTGGGTTAGACATTTTTTGTACAAAATATTTGCTGTTTTATCAGTTGTTGTTCAATGACAGTTTTGCAGAAAAGGCATTGGTGACTGACCCTGGACCCTAGTCGAATCACAGCTACATAGCCTATTTGTTTAATAGGCAACAATACAAAATAACAAAGTTATTGATTTTTCTTTTATGCCAAAAATCATTTGAATATTACGTAAAGATCATGTTCTATGCAGGTATTTTGTACATTTCCTACCATATGAAAATGTATTTTCTGATGAATAAAGGCATGAATAAATTCGTTTGGTCAACTTTAAAGGTGATCTTCTCAATGTATTTTATTTTAATTAATTAATTAAATTATTTTTTGCATCCTCAGATTCCAGATTTTTAAATAGTTGTAGGCTATTCCAGGCAAATATTGTACTATCCTAACATATCATACATCAATCGCAAGCCTAGGCCAATTTATTAAGCTTTCAGATGATGTATCTAATTTTTTTGTTTTGTTTGTTTTTTTTGTTAAATGGACCCTTATAACTGGTTTGGTCGTCCAGGGTCACATTTTGTGTTTAGAGATTTCTGTTGAAATTGTATAATGTAGCAAGATTCAGAAATTGTATAATATAGCAAAGAAATGACCACATACAATAACTGCTGATAGTTTAGCATGTGTCATTTGAGTCTCATCTATTGCAAAATGGACATTTCATAGCTTTTATGTTCTAGTATTGGTATTCTCTCATGGATGGGGTTTTGGTTCCTTGCCGCTGTCACTTCTGGCTTGCTTAGTTGGGGACACCTGATTTCCAGTGATTGTCGTCGTCCTGACTACCGTCTCTGCATTTGATAGATAAAGTTTAATTCTTGTCATTATACATTACCATTACTCTGTTCTTCTATATAAATAAAAGTGACTTGACTTGACTTGACTAGTATGGCTATAGAACCACCAAATACACTGACAATATCAGAATATATATAGGCTATGTATGCCCTGATTTTTAAAAATAGCATAACATAAATGAGGAAATGCGGCATGCTGATATTTTGGTTATGAACTTTTTAAATTATTGTTTTTATTACATGCTCGTTTTTCATCCTTTCCTCTTTGTACACAGATGGTTTGTCATCGGCTTTGCACTGATATGGTTTTCAGACCCCAAGTGAATTGCTTTAATATCAGCAGAGCTGGCAATCTAAAAGACCTTTGCATTTATTGTAGTCTACAATCTGCTCCCTCAAGCCTCCAAATATCTCCTGTCTGTTCTTGTCAAAAAAAAACAGAACATTGACTACGTGACACAACTACACTTCCTACATCTTATGAATATTACAATCACTGTCACATCTCCTCAGCGTGGTCATATTCTTTAGTGAACTCTTCTGTTCTGATGTCTTATCCTGCAGGTTTCATTACACCCGTCCTAATCCTCTCACACACTTGCCACAACACAGGGCACCGGGTCGCATGTCAGCCAGATTTGCACCAGATTATTCTCCACAATTAATGGTTGTTCGGTCTGGAGGGGTCAGCGAAAGTAGACAACCCTGAAAAGCTATGGCAAACACTGAAAATTAGGAGCAGAGGACTTTAACGCTGTCATTCATATCTCCAGATGACCTTTAGTGAGGCTTCGTTTCTTCTCCTCTATTTGCAGGAACTGGAGGAAAAGGTCTAATTGGTTTTTCATCCCTTTTTTAAGGTTGGAAAGTGCTGTCAGCAGGGTCGGTTGGTGTCATTGTAGGTAGACAACATGCAATACCACGACTGAGGTGAGACCCTTGAGCAAGGCACCGATCCCCCAACTGCTGCAGCATTGGCTCTGTGTGTGTGTGTGCGTGTATGTGCACTTGGATGGGTTAAATGCAGAGCACAATTCCAAGTATGGGTCACCATACCTGGCCACAAGTCACTTCACTATCCCGTACTGGAATTACTAAACTGGGAACAAAGTCTATTAGATGCTGGTATTTTCATGTTAACATGATGGGGTTCGAGGGTCTACACAAAGTTAATCATTTTCATGTTAACAGGTTTTTTTAAAGGTGACAGATTTTAACAGAGATGAAAGATGTTTTTCAGTTGATGTTAATATGAATGTGTGCTTAACCAGATGAAACATGTTTAAAAACAATTAATCATTATTGATTTTTAATGTTTATTGTAAAGCCTCTTATGCTCTCCAAGGCAGTAAAACAAAATATACAGTAAAAACCTATGTGGTAAAATTTTACCACAATTTAACTGATGCTGTATTATTTTGAAAAATATTCTAAAATATCCCTATACTCATATTATTCCTATAATTTATTCATCATCACTCCAGTCTTTAGTGTCACATGATCCTTTTGAAGTAAACGTAATGTAACGTTTGTAATAATACAAATCACTTCATTTTCAAATAAGTAATAAGATCCTTTGAATTTATTTAATAATTAAATAATCTTGAAAAAAACAGATATTAAAACAAACATTAAATAAATAATTATATTAAGAACCATTATATATAATTGGGCAACATAAAAAATGATTATCATATACAAAATTAACATATTAGAATGATTCATTAGAAGGATCATATGACACTAAAGAGTGGAGAAATGGCCACTGAAAATCCAGCTTTGCCATCGCAGGAATCAATTACATTTTTAAATATAATACATAGTAAATTATGGCTTTAATAATATTTTAAAATACTTATTTTTGACCAAATAAGTTGAGCCAAATACAGTTACGCCAAACTTTTACGGGCTGTGTATTAGCATGAGACACCTGAGGATGTGGTGTATGGATCAGTGCACTGGAGTGAGGTATATATATGTATGTGTGTGTCAGCAGCACTGTATGCGTGTGGGGGTGTTGCAGACAGGGGGGGGTGCCCGGCTATTGGGATTGTTGACAATTGACCTTTAGTGCAGTCAGTGTGCTTTCAGCTGCATACAGAGAAACGGCATGACAGCACACTGTCTCTGCTCAGGATGCCAAAGCCTCTGTGAGCGTGTGAGTGTGTGTGTGCATGTGCGTGTAAAAGGCTAGGTCAGGAAAAGATTGGGTAACCAAGGAATATGATATCTCAGAAATCAAAACTGTTTAAATAAATACTTTAAATTGCATACAATTCATACAGTTCCTACAAAATAAAGTACATTCAAAAATTTGAATATTCAGAATCTCTCAAATCTCTTTTGTTGCGTGCATATCACTGCATGAAAATGTCAAATCTGGCCGTGGTAAACTACCATGGTAAATCAATTTTAAAGTAATACACAATAATGTTCTCATTTTTTTTAGATTTTGAAAGTATGTTTTGCTCACTAAAGTTGCATTTATTTGGGAAAATAAATAAATACATTTATAATTATTTAATTAATTTACACAAAATAATAGAAATTTGATTTTAAGTTTAACCTTGAATTTAAAAATGTATTTATTTTTCTTACAATTATCTCAAATATTTACATACTTTATAATACGAACATTAGGCTATTGTTACACATTTGAAACCCTGACCCCATCAGAAATGTCACACTTAATTTTTCAACATAATATTTTTGCTTTGTTTAGTGGATATATAATATTTCACCTCTACACAAAAAACTGTATCCACATTGTAATGGAATAATCTTTTCTCTCTCTCCGTCCAGTGTCACATACGTGGGACTGATGACTGTCTGACTCATCAGCCTCAAGCCAATAGGGACATATCCATTCACATCGCAACAAAAACAAAACAGAGATCTTGCATTGATAGCAGAGCAACACAAAGATGTCTCTCAAAGATGTCTGCTATAGCAAAATCTTGGAAAAAGCTGCAAATTCCTCGACATCCCACAATGCTTTGTTTTATTGTCGTGCTGCATCACCTCGTTGGCATCCCGACAAAGGGAATCCTCCAGTCACTGCCAGTAACAGCACCTCCGCAGTCACACTGTCAGTACAATACAGGACATAAGGAACCAATAGCTTTTGGGCTTATTATAATCAACATGTGAGTGTTTGGGACAGTTTTTGATACTGTGTAACATTTTAGCATACTGTTAAAACAAATTAATGCAAGTGAAATCTTAATCAGAATAGAAATGTACACAGATCAAGCTTAATCTATGGGAAAAAACAGTCTAAACAGTTCTAAAAAAATACGTAGGAAGTGTTGTATAATGGATTAAGGACTTTGTGAGCCATTTGTGAGCAAGTGATTTAATGCTAAATTTCTCTAGATCTGTTACGATGAAGAAACAAACGTATCTACATTTGGGAAGACCTGAATGTAAGTCAATTTTTAGCAAATATTTATTGTTACTTTGATGTTACTGTATTATGAACACTTTTTCAGCTATCCATCTATTACCTCCAAGGAAAGCTATAGGCAAAAACTCACCCCAATGTCATTCAAAACTTATCTGCGTGTTTTATTTTCTTTAAATCATAATATATATATATAGTTCAAAGAACATTGGTAAAAAAAAAATTGTGTTGGTTGCCACTGATGCTGACAATTAAAATGAATTACTAGAGGAGTGCCTCAGGGCTCAGTGTTGGGCCCTCTTCTGTTTATTATTTATCTATGGCTTGTAGGACAAATTCTCAGTAAATTTGTTATAAATTTTAACTGTTGTTCTGAGGACAACCAGATCTATATGTTTTCAAGCCTAATTCAACATTATAACCTTCCTCTCCTTTGCTTTGTTTACCATGGTTTACATGTAATAGCAGGAATACTGAAATTGTACTGATAGGCACTAAATCAAAGCTGCAAACATTTTGAACGTTTTACACTGACAATTCTTTTATCTCACTTTATCTTTTGAGGCACCTGCAATATTATTCGGTCAGCATATTATTGATTTACGAAATATTCATCATCTTTTGACCATCCCGGAGTCTTTGGATTAATACCTTACCTCAAATTTTTAAATAATGACATGGGACTCATTTTTTAGATTTAGTTTTTCTTTCATTTATTGTATAACAATTTTATTATTTGTAAGGTGCCTTGAAAGACGAAAAATAATTATTTAGGAACCAAAACTGTTTGGTTAACAACATAATATATTCTTTTATGTTTAAAGAAGACTGTCATACAGGTTTGGAATGACAGGGTGAATGATGACAGAATTCCCTTAGAATCCCTTTAAGGTGCTTTACCAGGACCTCTGCTTAATATGCATTCAGTGTAATTATATTGGATTCACAGGGCTATTCAGGCACCATCTGAAATGAGGATTAGACAGACCTGGGATGCTAGTTTAATTGCATTTTGCTAGGTGCTGATCACACTGGAATGGGCCGCACTCATCTCACACTGTGAAAGAATACACAGCTACAGGGATTATTAGGCAGGCGCATGACGAGATGCCCTGCTACTGAAAGACCCTTCTGGCCCAGACACCTATTAATCAGCTATATTCCAGCGTAATACGTTCATCAGGCATATAGCGGTGGCTTTAGAGTCAATTAGCTGACATCTCCCATCAAAATGAGCGGCTGGGGGAAGGAAACACTGTATGTGCATGCATACATGACAAAGATACAACGCAAGCATCAACTGGCACAAACGTTATCTGAGAAATATGAAGTCATTGAACATAATGAGAATCACTCACAAAATAAAGGCACGTCTAAACAATGCAGAAGGCAACCAGATACATTTAATTACAGAATTGTGTTTCTCAGGCTTTTCAGATTGGTTTACTATACATTTTTTTCATACAATATGAATTTCTTTCAATCAGGATCAGGCTGAAATTACATCTTGTTGAGACAAACAATAAATTAGTTGAACTGCTTCCGTTCTCTTGTGCAAAGACTGACAGTTCCTCTCTCTTTGTATTCAAACATCACAAACAATATTTGATCCTGTGATAATCTTTATGGCCTTCTTTTAGCTTAAAAATCTCAAATATAGCATAATGGGTGATGCTATTTCATGAAGATAACCAACCAAAAGAGACGTGTCATTGTACAAAACACATTTCTATTAAATCATCAGGCTTAAAGAATCCAAGTTAAAAGCAGTTTCCGTCTTCTGAAAGTATGAACATAAAAGTACACAAGCATAATAAATCACAAAGGTACGTAGTCAAGTAAAAGATTGCGCTCTTTTAGTGTGAGTCGGACTGTGCGTTTCGACATGCAAAGTTCATTAAGTGTCTCTTTAAAGTTGTAGTTCGCCTAAAGATGAAAATAGTGTTGTTATTATTATGTCTTCTGTGGAACATAAAATTTTTTGAGAATTTTTTCAGTGTTTATTCTCAGTTCTCCATACGATGGAAGTTAACTGTAACTATAACTGCTGGGTTACATTCTTTAATATCTTTTATGTTCTACAGAAGAGTAAATGATGACCGAATTTTCATTTTAAGTGAACTATCCCTTTAAGAAACAAGGCACATTTAGTACATTCCCTGCTTTGCTCTACATCAAGTTTACAGTTATAACATTCCCTTATTATTTCATGAGGAAATGGATCATTTTCATAGGAAACACACAGAAGTGGTGTCTCAAATGTTCATGAATATGACAAAGGCAGGGGTGCCCAACCCTGGACTAAGGGATAAAATATTCAACATTCAAACAAGAGTTCTTACATTTCATTATAATCTGTAATGACTTCCTGTTAAACCAGAGCCAATGCAAAATCTACAAATACTTTTTTAAACAACCCATTTAAGACAAACTTAAATAACTAATCAGCATACAGTAATACAATTATAACTAAAAACAAGACAAGATTTATCAAAACGCATGATAGAAAGTTGAGATTTTGAATAAATACTTTTTTTCAGAAAATTAAACATTTGAAATGATTCAAATAATATAACAACAAAAAACATTTAACAAAGTAACAAATAAGCATTATGCAGTGTAAGACTGAAATTCACGTATAGTGCATTTTTTACTTTAGAAGACACTAGGAGCCCTTAAATCTCACCAACTGCATTCAGTATTAATAAAATGGCACAACAGAAAGCTCACTGGATAAAGCTGCTCAAAGAAACATCAAAGAGACAGTCTATTCATGCTTACCAGTTCAGATAACATGGCACTGCATGCATTAGATAAAAATATACTTTAAAATACACTTTGAAATTTTTTTTTAAGAATATGCTTAAATAATTTTTTCTGCTCTAATAATTTTTTTTAATTCAAACTAATTTAAATCAGCATGCTAAAACTAAATTTAAAAAGAAAAAGATTGTAGTCAAAGGCAGCCTGCTGGTTGGTCAATTAATGACTTGAGAGGACGTGTTTGTGTTCTCACCCGCGTGGGCACAGTGGTCAGCACTTTTTGGTGTTTATTCAACTTTGTGGTGGGAGCCGTTGTCTGGTGGATGTTTTGGTTTGTGGTTGGGATTCAAACACCGCCTCCACTGCGGTCAACCGAGACAGGTCCTCTCAGATCCAACCCCTCCTCGGCCGTCTTCATCAGGATAGCCAGACGACTGTCAGAGATATGACCTCTCTGGACCGCACTCATGAGCTGAACCAATCAGAAAGCAAAACAGATGCATAACCACTACCTAGCTTAATGCTTACAGTCATATTATTTTGCATGATTTAAGCTTAAGAGGCACATGATACCCGATAATTTTGATTATTTACCAATAATTTACCAATTATGATTTGAAATACAGTACCATTTGAAAGTTTGGGAGAGGTGGGGATATTTAGATTTGTCTTATGCACACCAACAATGAATTTCTTCGTTCAAAAACAAAGTAAAAACATTAATATTGTGTAATATTATTACAATCATGAATTTTACTACATGTGTCACATGGTTCTAGAGAAAGAGAGGCTGATGCCTTTGATGATATCAAGACAACTATTAATATTATTATTAAACTAGTAAATAATTAATATTAAGGCTTATTTGTTCCAAAACATATATTTCTGTGCAGTTTTACAGTGTAGCGTGTGATAACCAACCACACACAATTTCGTTGAGTTTATGAATGCAGTGGCCAATCAGAAGTGATCAGATAAGTCATAGCTTAAACACTGGAGATTTGTTATTGACTGCACGCTCCCTGACTGAATTCAAATTAAATACAAATTCAGTATTGGTTCACTGTCCAGCTATGAAGTATATAACTAAATATATAGTTGAGATCAAAAGTTTACACCCCCCTCTCAGAATTAGCAAAATGTTTATTATTTTACCAAAATAAATGTTATGTTATTGTTTATTTAGCACTGACCTGAATACAATATTTCATACTAGAGATGTTTACATATATCCACAAGAGAAAAAAAAAGTTTACACCCCCTTGATTCTTAATGCTGTGTTGTACCTGAATGATCCACAGCTTTATTCTTTGATGATATTTGGTCACGAGTCCCTTGTTTGTCATGAACAGTTAAACTGCCTGCTGTTCTTCAGAAAAATCCTTCAGGTCCCACAAATTATTTGGTTGTGCTGCAATTTTGTGTAATTGTACCCTTTCCAATGATGACTGTATTATTTTGATATCCATCTCTTCACACTGAGATCAACTGTGAGCATGCAATTATTACAGAAAGTTCAAATGCTCACTGATTCTCCAGAAGAAAAACAATCATGCATTAAGTGTCAGGGGGTGAAAACTTTTGAACAGAACAGAGATGTGTACATTTTTGAATAAATATCATATTTGTTTAATTTAGCACTGCCCTTCAGAGGCTACAGAAGATGTTTGGCCAATTGGTGTATGATATCAGTTCCTCATAAGACTTATTCCTTAAAGACACTCTGGAAGTACTGTGAATCAAAGCAATATAGAAATCCTGGCCAGGACACGTCCTGGGAAAATGGCACGTACAGTTACCCTACATAAATGTAGTCTTAACCCAATACTTTGCTGTCCTTAAATGCCTGGAACTAGGTCTCCAAAGGCATTACCAATATGGCCACTAGGTGAATTGACCTGACCTAAACGAACTTTGGTTAAAGCCTGGTCTAGTAATTTAAAGGTTACTGGCTAAAACTGCAGAAAGGTTATTACTTTTAACACCTTTCTCCTGACCCATATATGGTAATCTAGTTCATGCTTCATTATAGTAAAAAGTACAGAAAAAGACCTGCTCATTATTAATTAACTGAAACTCTAGAGACACCAGATCTACTTTATACTCCTCCTGACGTAGGTATGATATTTCAGAGAGACTAATCATTGTGAACCAGTCGCCTTATGACAAAACATAGATGTACTAACGTGAAGATAACAAGCACTTTTAATTTTGAGGTTTTCACACCTACAACTACAAATCCTGCCTGAAGACCAGAGTGACACCAAGACAAGCTGTAGTCTATAAATAGATGTTCATACCTGTAAGAACTCATCCAGTTCCACCTGCCCGTTTTTGTTGAGGTCCACCTCATTGAGGATCTCATGGAGGGCGTTCTCATCAATCTGAATGCTGAGTCTCTGAAAGAACACAAATCAGTGATAGAATCAGTATCTAAGAGACATTAGCCTCAGGCTTAATGAAAATGTTAAGGACTGGATATAAACCAGAGACAATGAGAGCTGACCGCTAATAAGCAATTTATGAGGGAAATTATTTAAAATCTAATTCTTCGGTAATAAAAAACACATGCTTCAATCTTGTAAAACTTCTGACCTCTGTTCTCCCCATCACTCCCATTGAAAACTAATTCTAAGCATATTATAATATTTAAAACCATTTTAATGTCAAGATTGTTTTAGAAACATAAGAAAAAAGGAATGGTTCAGTCAAACAATAAAACTTCTGTCACCATTTACTCATTTTTTACTCATTCCAGAAATGTACATTTTTGGAGAATGTTGCTAACCAAACCAAATTGAATGTAGCCATATAGTCATCCAATAGACGACCAATAGTCAGCAGTTCCAGTGGAACAGATGTTAAAATCTCGTACTCATTTTGACACGTTCCACCTGGGTTCGAATCCGCCTTTGGCTAACTTTTTTTCTCCCTTTTCAAATTTAAAAACACATCAGAAACGCATTTATTTTCAATAAAAATGAAGGAAATACTAAAAAAAGATATAGTATTGGGTAGGGTTAGGGTAGGTGTAGGGATGGCTTTATTGTCCCAATAAGGTGACATCCATTTAATAACTTAAATTAAATTACACTAATAATTATTGCATAATGTTTTGTAATGTAATACAATACTGAGGATCAGATAACTACCACTATTTGCAAGTAGTATAAATAGAAAGCGTAAATGGCATATTACGAATATGGGCACGTTATTTCACGTCTTCCCGAAGAGTAATGACTATCACCCATTTAAACCCATTCAAAGGGAGTCTGGACAATTTTTATCATAACTCTGATTGGATTCATCTGAAAGAAGAAAGTCACATACACCTAGGATGCTTCTAAGGTAAGTAAAAGGTACACATTCTATCTCTACACTATCATAAACTATCTCTTTAAGGCACACATGTAAATATGACTGCTAGAACAAACAGTACTTTTTGCAATCAAAAAAATATTAATTTAAAAGACTGTAAACTGTATGAGGTCACTAACTTACCTCTAGCACTTGCTGTACATCCAATGTTGTGATAAAGCCTTTACTCTCCTTATCAAATTTGTAGAAGCGCTTCTTATACCTGTCAATCATAATAATGGCAATATTAGAAAAGTCAGAGATGTAGGATCTTGGATACACTTAAACACACACATTCATCTTATACCTTTCTATCTCTGGGGCAGTGAGTGAGATCTCTGTTGTCTTGCTGAGCTGCTCAGAGCGTGCTTTATAACCCATCTCCAGGTACAGGAAATTCTTTGCTGCCTCAAGTTCTTCCTACAGACACACAAAAACAGAAATAAAATGATAAAAAGCATTTTTAATCAATTTATTCTCCTGATCATAACAGTGGCATATCTAAGCACAGATTATTCTGTGAAGCTATTGTAGTAACCTATAGCTTTCCAAATTGAAGAATGGGAAAATTAAAAACTCTATTGGACCCGACATAAATCTCACAGTATGTGGCAAAGCGTTGATTTTTTTCATCTAAAGGAGGCATTTACATTCAAGTCTTCAAGGCATAGCAATCAATCAATCAAATGTCAACAATTTAATTGTAAGGGACAGAGAGACGGTGAAATGACTTTCAACAATAAAAAAAAACAATAATCAACTTAATTCCCTTTTTTCTATTACTACTCAACAGACTGCCAAAAGGCTCATTACATATTTCCAATATACTGCAGAAAATATTCCCCTGGTTTCACAGACTTAACCCTAGTACTAGACTAAAATGTACATCTGAGAAGTTTCAACTAAAAGAAACCTGCACTGACTGATCTTAAAACATGTCAGTGCCTTTGTTTTGTCTTAAGATGCACACCAATAATGCTTTTTTTAAGGCATGTATATAAAAAATAATTAAATGTCCTAATTGAACTATGGCCTAATCCTGGCTTAGACTAAGCCCTGTCTGTGAAATTGGGCATTATGTTTCAAACTGATGTCAGATAGAGGTTGAAACACATCATACAGTAAATGACACTAAATTAATTTTTCCAGAAAGAAACCCCAACCTTTTTTGAACCTTTAAACATTTTTTTAACATAAAAATAAATCAGTTTTACTCAACATGCTGCCAAAATTATAGCTTTGAATATTTCATTATAGCTATAAATATTTTAACAAACTGTAAAAAAAAAAAAAAAAAAGTTTTATTTTATGTCTGAAGAAGGCATTTACATATAAAGGCCTTAAAAATAAAGCAATAAAATAAACTGAGTAATTACCTAATTAAAAATAATAATTTTAAGGGTAAGATATAGAGTGAAACATTATCACATTCTGAAATTAAATATTATATAAAACGATTATTGGAGCATATTTCATAAGACAATTTTGGTAGGAGCTACCATTATATACTGATATTTATTTTCCACAATAGAATGAGAATGTGTGAGGATTCAGAGTGTTTTATGCAGCTGAAGCACAGAAACATGCACATTCTTGCAACAAACTGGCTGAGAATACTGTCTTGCCTTTGCAGAGCCGTGGTATACCTGCGCTGGATCGAGGCTCCCAGCAGGGCATTGTGTCTGTATCCGTGCATGTGTTTGGTGGGTGTGGTGCACCTGCATTGTGAGCAGATCTGAGTGCTGAACTCATGGGAACTGAACAGTTTCAAAGCTGCACAGTGATCGGTGCTATTATTAGTGTTTCTGTTTATCAGACAGGAAAGCTACGACCAACGCTGGAGAACTCTATCACTCCCCAATTGCACTAAACACACAGTTTCAAACACTCCTCCGTAATAGCCGACGTAAAAGCCATAGTCATCTTGAGGTGTTGTGCTGGGCGTTCATTGTACAACTGAATTGTGATCTTATCATGGACTGGAGACTTCTTGTTAAAGACTCTATTTAAGAGTCAAACTAACAATAGCTGAGGCCTATTATTAGCTGTTACCTAAATTAACCTGGCTGAGAACTTTAGCTTTCGGTCAAGACAAAAAAGAAAATGCAAGGGTAACCAATAAATTCAGTAAATCAAGTACTGAACTAATATGTTCTCATGAGTTTGAACTGTATGCACACTAAAGGTGAACCTAAAGGAACACTCCACTTTTTTTGGAAATAGGCTCATTTTCCAACATCCCTAGAGTAATACAGATGTGTTTTACCAT
>JAUMHR010000050.1:4409464-4437393 GCA_032361145.1 Enteromius fasciolatus
CGGAATGAGAGTATAGTTCCTAGTCATATCAGCCTAGAAAATCACAACTTTGCATTTTCCGCCAGTCTTAGTACACGCCAGTCTTAGTTCTATTTGATAATGTTCAGTGCTTTGCTACAATCTGTATTGTTAAAAGCGCTATATAAATAAAAGTGACGTGACTTGACTTGACGATGCGACTACAGAAGAGTCAAGTTTTAAATAGCATATCGAAATTCTTTGGTCATTTTATAGTGCGATGCTAACTGGTCTAATCGGATTCAATGATTTATGCTAAGCTATGCTACTTGTGGGACCACCAGACCCGGCGATCGGCTGAATGGACTCAAAAACGGTTAAACACATCTGTATTACTATAGGGATGTTGGAAAATTTCCAAAAAAAGTGGAGTGTTCCTTTAAAGAAAATACTGCTTTCATTTTAATAATAAAAAAAAGGATCACTGTCAATCTGTATTGTCATGAGATAAATTACATACTTTCTTTTTTTGCTCAGTCCACTGCAGTTCTTTGCCCATGATCTCAACAATTCGTGGCAAAGCCTCGTCCGCAGCCTGCACGTTCAGAAAACCCAGTCGAGTTCGGCGAGAAATCACATCGATGGCTGTACATGCGTACTCCTTTACAGCGTACTGCACCTAAATCCAGACAGAAAACATTGATTTATGTTTAAGTCATATTGAATCGTGAATAGTAGGAGTTACTAATGTTGGAATTACAAGTGGGGAGAATTTTTTGAGAGAATATAAAAATTCCATTTACAGCACCTTCATAAACTGAAACAAACCTGAATTATTACATTTTTCCTCATTTTGTCAAAGCAGCGTTAAAAAACTTTACTATCTTCCTCTGAACGAAGTGATCAGAACACACATTATGTCGAAATTACGACTTGTTAATACATACTTCACAGGGTGCAATATTACATTACTAAAGGGATAGTACACCCAAAAATTTGTATTCTGTCAATAATTACTCAACCTCGCGTTATTCCAAACCTGTAACTTTTGTTCATTTTTGGAACACAAAACAAAATACAGACACAGAAGCCATGCAAAGGAAAGCACATCTTGCGACTGGAGGTGGAGACTGACACAGTTTCCCCAAATGGTACACTGCAAGGTAATCGTCAGTACTTCAGAGTGCTTACCTCACTCTCTATGTAGGGAAATTCAGACACAAGGCGTTTCCCCAATATTGGCCATCTCTTGCCTGTCACCTGGGCCATTTTGGCCACTTCAAACGCTCTTCCTCCATAGGTGGCTGCTAGGTGCTGAGCAACCTGTGAGTGCAGAAAATAAACATGTTAGAGATGTAACCATTATTAACAAGACTCATGATTCAGCTTTCTTTTCCTATGTAGGAGACCCACTGTAACCAGATTCCAACATTCACTTAGAGATGTTTTCTTTACTAGCTTATGAATAACTTTGCTTCATTAAGCGTTCGGACAAATAAAAAAACAGCCCCGATTTTGATTCGAACTCTTCTTTTATATCTCTCACCAAAGGTCAAGTGCTGTCAAAAATATCTGCATGCTGACCTTTTTAAATATGCTGGCAAAACAACATCCATGGTAGCGCTACGGCTCCATCAAGCTCTCACGCTTCCAAACAAGGGGTTGCCAGACTTTCTCTGCCCCACAGGATCATGGGGGACTGAATGTTATGGAGCAGCTGAATCTGCTCCAAAGAGCTCTGACTGGCAGAATGTTAAATAGTTAGGCTTCGAAACCCACCTCGTTTTCTAAGCCGTAGTCTTGAACCAAGCGAATGTACAGGGTGGGGGTCCAGTCCTTCCCACCATCCAGCATCAGACCGACCGTCCTGCTGGGACTGGCTGAGAGGTTATGAGCCTTTATAGCTGCGTCAAGAGTCTCCTCAGCCATAGAACGATAGGTTGTCCACTTCCCACCTACAGTAGACAGAGTGCTGTGAAATCTTTACACAGCCTCAGAGGAACAATTGTCAGTTATTCTTCATTACAAAACCTCAACTCCTCATAACAAAAACGTTTGTGTATAATAAATATTTAATGCTTTGATACTAAACAATTAATTGTTTTGACATTTTAATGTATTGTTTTGATTTATTATACAGTGTTGTTGTTAATTGGCATTTTTTACATTATAATATTTATAAAATAAAATTTTAAATTGTATACTACTATTTAAAAGTGTGGGGTCAGTATTTATTTATTTTTTTATTTAATACTCACAATCAGCATTGATGCATAAAATGATACAAAAATGAAAGGAATACTGTGGTTTTGAACTTTCTGATATTATGCATTGATATTAAGAAGTTGGACTGGAAAAAAGGAAAATATAAAATGCAATTAAAAAAATAATAAAATGTAATAATAATAATAATAATAATAAATATTCTTAAAATTACTATTATTATTAATATTAACAAAAATAATAAAGAAATTACTATTACTATTATTATTACTATTGTAATATAATGTTCACTATAAGATAAAACAAGTTTAAAAGGTATAGTTTAAGTCATATACACCTAGGATGGCTTGGAGTGAGTAAAATATGCCGTAATGTTCATTTTTGGGTGAACTATTCCTTTAACCTTTAAAAGTTAAACTATAATATTCTCAGTAAATATATTAATTTTGTATTGTATTTTTAAACAAAAATCTTTCAAACTTTTTCAAAATAATAAAAAATAATAATAAAAAAAATTGGGTACAAAACAAAATTTATCCATTTAATGCAAGAAAATAATTGAAAAATGGAGACCAAGGCTCAAGTTTTACTGACCAGCAATGGTGATGAGTCCGCTGTCGCTGATGTTGACGATGTGGTTACGACATATGGACTGCGTGTCTTTGGAGTTGGGGTCGGTGACCAGCGGACGAATGCCACTCCAGGCCGCCAGGACATCCCCTCGCCGCACTGAGAACCAAAGAAATCAGAGACACTGACCATCTCTGACAGCTCCAGTGTGTGTGGAGTCTATCAGATTGACAGGACTACAATAGGCTATGAGATTGTATTTATGCAGTGTCCTGTTTACAGCTACATTCATACATACAAAGACAGTGATGTCTACATTAAAAGCTATTTTGTTTGATAAATGACCAAAGGGGTACATGGGAAGCGAGACTGTACATAAAAACTTTGTTGCTTTGTTAAACCAACAAATCATTACTAGAACATCATGTATGAGACCTGAGTCAATTTCCCTATTGTGGTGACATCTCAAGCATTAATTATTAAGAGGGAGTTGTGTATCGATCTGCGGTACACCTGCCACTGTAATATGCAGGTTGATATTTCTGAATGGAGGGGGAAACAGAGACAGCACTCTCATTATCAAAGGGCATCTCTGAAACATTTATGACAAGGCTATGGAGCTCTGCAGACAGCAGACTGGGGAGACCAATAAACACACACACATACACCTTGAGTCTAAATGAACCTTAGCAATAGACCGCTGGGCTGTCGAATGCATTCAAGTAATCTAATTCTCAAGGGAAGAATTCAGTTCATTTTCATGCTGTGGAACGAACTCAAGAAGAGTACTCGAAGAGTCACAATCACTATATGCAATATATTGGCAACCATATTGACATAAGTTGATATCATTTTTTTTTAAATCAGATTAGACGGAAAATGGAAGATAATAATTGTACTTCTGCAGATGCTTTTATCCACAGCAACTTATAACATACCATAACTGAATACAATTTCTACACGCAGTCTGTCTGTTTTTCAGAGTTCAGTATAAAGGATTTTAATAAACAACATACAAACAGCAGTCAATTTAACTTGAAATTATATTGGTGTTAAATAATTCTGTTTTAATTTTAATGCAGCCCTCCTTTTGTCAAATCTCTCTGTTCATCTCATGCAATAATTCTTGTTTCTCTCACACACAGTATCTGAACTGGAGGGACAAACAACAAGATCTTGTCTGTTGCCCCTACATTGTCATTGTGACAAATCTCCCACAGCCAAATCCCTTCAGCTGCCTTCACTAGAGTCCAGTCCAGCCTCAACCCTCCATCCAGGCAAGGTCCCTGTGTCATTCCATCCTTTTTCTCCACGATCTATGCTTTATTCACACTCTCATAAAACCCTCCCAGATCAACGGAGTCGCCTGGTTGCTCATTCACACCCGAAACAGAGAAGAAGACACCCAGACACATGGCGGCCGTCACATTGCGGTTTATGAGCACACGTAATGTTAATAACAGACAGCCGGATGACTTTCTACAGTAGCTGAAAGACTCATGCGGTGCGGAATGAGATAACGAGACTCAACAAACTCTTGCCTAACAATCAGAGAAAGGAGGAAGCATTTTTTGTCAAGGAAAATTAGTTATGAAGCTAATCAATCAAGCAATCAAGACTGCATCCACGGCGCTTTGAACAATTAGACGGCTGCGCTCAAAAATCAATACCTCCACTTTCAAAAGAAGACGCTTGGAATAGTTATTAGTCCCAACTAGTAGTTACTAGACTCAGTGCAACCAAGGCAAGCAATTCTGTCTATACTCCTTTATAGAAGTATATACTGTCTACTGTCTATACTGTCTGTCTGGTCATTAACATGCAAGCAGAAATAAAGTATTTTCATCTTTCATGATTAAGTTCATTATTGAAAAAATGTCTAAAACATTGTCATCCATTCATACACTACAATTCAAATGTTTAGGGTCAGTAAGATTTATTTAAAGAAATTCATATTTTTATTCAGCAAGGACAAATGAAATTGAACACAAGTGACAGTAAAGATTAAATTATTAAACAAATTTGCTCCGCTTAGCCATCATAATAATTACTATTACAAATATCTAATAAAATGCATTAAATAAATTAAATTCAATTTATTTTATTATATATAAAATTAAAGCAGCATTGTTAATCATAAGAGACTTAAAAAACATGAAAAAATAATGTAATAATGTAATAAAACCTTTCAGACCCCAAACTTTAGAAAAATAGGGCATATATAAATTAGGCACACTTTTTGCAAACTGTTTGCTTTAAAAACATCCTCATTTTGAATAAATTTCTGTTATCACTTTTCCCCTTTAATAAAAAATGACTTCTCAAAATGTCAGTGCTTTTATAATGCTTTTATAAAAAAATAAATAAAAAAAGTAGTTACCAGTAACTGTTTCTACATGTGTTCTTCTACCATTGTGAACAGAACAGTACTACAGTTCTCTGGAAGCATTTCCTGCATTTCCTGTTTCTCTATTCTGCGGCACCACAATAGTGCTACTGAATCCACAGCAAGAACCAGGAAGGAGCGTATACAGGTGTTAAAGGGGAATGTGTTTGAGGAATGTGTTTTCAACCAAGGGATCCCTAGTGATGCCCCTGCCAAGAACAATACTGTGCAACCAGATTATTCCAAACAATTCCTAAATGAGGGAATGAATCTTCTTCAGGTAATCAAAACAATACAACACAAACACTATAACACGGACTTATCTGCAATTACTGCCAACTCTAAAGGTAATGCAGGTACATCATGTAAATAACATTAAGTTTCTTGCACAGACCAATTGTTTTGCTTCATAACATCGCAATATTGTCAGAAGCCATTGGTATTAATTCTGTGATACCTGATAATAACTCTCAGCATTGACATTTTATGAATCAACAAGCCTTGGTATATGACTTCTTTCAAAAACATCTAACAAGTTCTTAAAGAATGAATGGAGCTTGAATAGTTAAGAAGAATCTGTCAAAAATATATATTTGTTCAGTGAACCAGGACATAAGGGGTTTAGAATCAATGGGCCAGTTGTTCCAAAACAACACTGATGGATGTGGAAATTTCTGTGGGGGATTTACTGACAACGCACAAATTTAAGAACACAGACGCAACATCTCATTTTCATAACGACCAACACAATCTACCAAGCACAGCACAAATTAGTGGTAGGATATGTTCGTATTCGAGTAATGTGTTCTTCTGGCAATCTCAATAAATTAATACATGTCTCCCTGCTACCACACACTCGCTGTTCTCTCTTTTTTACCAGTAGTTTGATGAGCCAGACATTAACACATGCATTGCATGATTCATTTACTAATCTCCTCCCATAAACTTTGCATCTGATCTGTAAGAGAAACTTCTGCATGTCTTTACATTTTAACACCAAAAAAAATTGTATGTGCTGGTGCAAGCTGTTAGTAAATCTGGCCCAATGTGTACTATTGCATTTTTTAAAAAGATTTTCAGTTTTCCTTTCGGTCTAAGTGTAGCAGCATATTTTATTCGCAAACATTTCATAAGAAAAAAAGCATAGACAGGGGTAGTATTACCTTCCACGTCAGGGCTGAGGTAATTGCGTACTTCGCTCAGGATGAAGTTGATGTCATCCTCCACCGGGATGGGATGGGCTGTGACTTCAGTGGGCGTGTCTGTCGTGCCGGCGATAGTCATCTTCTCCCAGGGCAGGAAGAATATGACACGGCCATCACTGGTGGCGGGGTCTAACAGCCCCATGTTGTCCGGGCTGTAATTGGTAGGAAGAGTACACACGCATGTAATCTCTCCTTACACGGCTACACCATAAAATTACAGTTGAGGGACAAAAAGGTGGGATTTGATTGAAGGATTCAGGAGAGTACCTGTAATATCCAGGGATGACAATGTGCACTCCTGCACTAGGCTGGCAGATGTTGGCATTTTTCTGGTTGTCCATTTTGCGCAGTGAGTCAGTGAAGGGGCCGGTAGCGTTAATGACACATTTGGCACGAACGTCAAACTCCTGCCCTGTGAAAGGCAGAGTGAGGTGTTACACTAACTGTTACACAGGGGTCATCTGCTGAGCGGAGAAGACACATCTCTTCATAAAAGGACATTAGCAGAAAATTTAAAGGGGTTACCGAGAGATGGTTAGTTAGTGCTGTGTTGTGGGGAAATTAAACTTTAAAAGAAAGCAAAGATTCAAGTCACATTTATCATTGTTTGGCAAAATCAACATTTCAATGGAAATCCACACTTAATAGGTTATTTTGTACAAGAGTGAAAGATTCCATGCTTATGTTTCCCAATTTCTTTGAATGTTTCTTGGTTTGAAAGTGACTACTGTGTGAGCTGTAAATTTCATGTGCGTTTGTAACATCTTACTCAAACATTAATTTGAATAGTAATTTTTATGTCACTAAAACAATTGACTTAGTTTTCGGACTGGGCATATCTTACCTGTGATGATGTCTCGGCAGTGGGCTCCACAAACTTTCT
The DNA here is from genome assembly GCA_032361145.1 of Enteromius fasciolatus. NCBI lineage: Eukaryota > Metazoa > Chordata > Actinopteri > Cypriniformes > Cyprinidae > Enteromius > Enteromius fasciolatus. The sequence continues at coordinate 4,416,690 of JAUMHR010000050.1, forward strand.
CTTGGCCTGTTTTTGGGTCTGGTTTCTTTAGCAGATGAACCACCTCTGTGTAGTTAGCAATAGCAGCACCATGCCGGGCCGCTGTAAGAGCGATGGCCAGGTTCATACGGGCGTCATTGTGCTGTCCTGAAAAGAGCCAGAGCAGAATGTGTCACATATACAAAAACAAATAATTTTTTTTTTCAACAGTTCTCATCACAAATATAAAAGTAAACATATTTTCTAACCTCTTAACTTTAGTTAATTTTTGCTAAATAACCTCAAAACTATACAGTAGCCGCACACACCTTCAGTCATTTAAACAGAGAAATTTCTTTTTTCTTTGTTTTTTCTTTACTTTATTTATATTTACTTGATTTCCATATAGTTTTTAAAAAATAGGACAAAGTTTGTGACAGGTTTCATCAGAATTAGCTCATTTCTGGGTACAAATTCATTCCCAAAACATGGTTAAGCAGGCACACAATGTTTTTCTGTACATGCCAGAGACCACTGCACCCTGTTAAGAATCTTTTCTTGATTGCAGTGTTTGAAGTGGCGCGACTGTGTTCAATATTGTTATAGGGCCTTTTGAGGCATTTAAACGATTTCAGACACATTTGAAACATGAATCACAGGAAACCTTGAAGCCAATGCGATACCACTCTATTACGGCAATGAAAGCACTACTAGATTAAAAAAAAAGCCTCAGTGTTCCGGGTCTGTGTTCTCGATGCTAAAGAACCAGAGGGATAGGTAACCCACGTAAGCATGTCTAATGCTAACACATGCTCAGGGCAACTCCACCAGACAATAAAATAACAACACAGTCAGGAAGCCTGTTTAAAGGGCACACTTCTCAAAGAATAATGTGCGGTGAAGGCACCAGCATGCTTTGTTAGAGATCCCATGAACCCGGGTTTGCCTCAGCTCTCATGGCTCTGCGCTCGAATCAAAATAGCCATGTAGAGAAGGATAATACAAACATATGCATGTTGGAATATTGTTTATATCATGTAAGAGGACAAATCGCAGCTCACACGGAAAGCTGTGTCCCGCAGCAGTAGACTAGAAACGCTTGGTTGAGCTTGAATGTTTATTAGAGTACAGCTTGCAGGTATGGCAAAAAGAGCAGGGCTTTTGTGCTGCGAGCGGAATTCTAATGAAATAAAGAAACCGCGACATTACAAATGACTGAAAACGCAGATAAGGGAGTTTTAGCGTCAGATTAGATTAATAAAAAAAGACCTACAGAAAGAATGAATGACATATCATAGCGGAGGAGGGAAGTGACGGGCGAACGCGCATGTGGATGAGATAGTGAAAGAAAGAAAGGGAGAGAGGACTCAAGGAGGATGAGGGACAGGAAGAGAAGAAGCGAGTGAGTGCGATGCGAGTAGGGGAAAGAGAGAGAGAGAGAGAGAGAGAAATAGAGGGAGGCAAATAGCGACAGGCAGGCTGCGATCTCCAGCGGAGAAGGTCAGATTCGGAAATGTCACGGCCGTGATTGTTCCAGATTGAATAATTGGAGAGAAAAGCCGGCTGACAACCCAGGGGAAAGAGGGAGGGTGGGGGGGGGAACGGACGTGGGGAGAAGAAGGAATAAAACCTCTAAACTGTCATTACAATCGCCAGCTTCGATTCTCCACACACATACATACGCAAATGAAGACGCTTTTTAACGCAGTCGCTGGCGGCACGTAAACACGGCGCGGCAGGGAACAGAGCATCCAGACGTCTCTTTGCCTCTGTTTCTCCCACAGATGGACGCGATGTGACAGATCGCTGCTCAGATAGCCGCCGCACTCCCCCTGAATATAAGCTGCCCGCGCACCCTGCGAGGGACAGTGTGTATCAACGCGGGCCAAATGTAGTTTGACAGGAAGCACCGGAAGGCAGGGTTGGTGGGCGGGGCTTGTGGTGCCACGGAGGGGACCTTGAGTAAAGAGGACACATTCTGCACACCCAGACTAACCAGGAACATATGGAAGTTTTGCCTGGTGGCAGCCTCAGGCCACAGTCGGGCTAACAGAGACACGGGCAATGAGTTGGGTCGCAACAGCCGGGGGCGGTTTTACAAAGATTATGCAGGAATGTCAAGAGACAAATGAGATTGCACTCATTGCCGCATAAAACAAATCACAGCAGTAAATGTTTTGGTCCCACTTTATATTAACTGTACTTGCATTCAAATTAATTTGGTACAATTCACTTTTTGCTTGCATACATGTTTTTACATTGTACTTATATCTACAAAATTACCAGCATGTAATTACATCAACCTACCAATCACCTTCAAACCTGTCCCTAACTTAATCTGTATCCCACCTTAATAGCAGTACTTTGCAATACAATATGAACACAGCAAGTGCATTGTACTTATTTTTGATAAAAGTACATAGTAGTTAGGGCCACTTAATATAAAGTAGGACCAATGTTTTATCGTTAATTACAACCTTCTTGTCCACGGGCTTGGCAAAGGTTTCACTCATAAGGATTTTTACTGTTTTAAAAGGTTAGGAATGTTTCTTGAGCACCAAATTAAAAGAATCATGTGACACTGAAGACTGGAGTAACATTCAGCTTTGCCATCACAGGACTAAATTACATTTTAAATACATTAAAAAAATGTAACTGGAATGATATTTCAATGTTACCATTTTGCAATAAAATAGTATTCTAATATACCTTTTAACGATAGTGTATGCAGCATTTATTTATAGCATTTAAAATTGATTATTGACCAAAAGAGATGAGAGAGAAAAAGACAATGCGCATAGTTTCAGATCTGTAGAGACTGAAACCTTAGATTCGCTCCTGCTCACCATCATAGTAGACAATGGCTCCCACGAGTTTGTCTTTCTTCAGCATAGGGAAGAACTCCAGCGCTTTGCTCTTGCTCAGGATGTAGCTGCTCTTCAGGCACTGTGTTCCAGCAACCAGGTCGTACATTTTAATACCGGCCCAGTAATACGGCAGCTGCCACCACCTGCGAAGAACATCAACAACAAACATAAATTCAGTAAACGTATTCACTGCACAATCTGCATTAAAATACACTAAAAGTACCCTGGTGAAAAAAACAGAAGAGGAAAGAAACAGCCCAAACTTAATTGGTTTCCCAGCCTTGTCTGTTTGCTGGTTATAAAGTGGCAACTAGTTAATGGTGATTTAAGCAGGATATATATATTTATTTATTAAACAGGATATATTCGGGCTGCACGATTATGACAAAAATTCTTCCCTTAAAATTGTAATTGTGGTTAATAATTTACACTGAATGATGTTTATACCATTGTTTGAAGTAACTGCATGCCATATTTTACATAAACACACAAGCTGAAAACACACAGAAAAACCTTTATTGCTTTTATATAGTATTATGCTTCAAATGTCAATTATACATTGGATTGGTTTATTCTTTAAATAAAAAAAGCCAAACTATGAATGATATTATAACGTTATAAAACTAAAACTAAAATAATGAAAGCACCCTTAAGATAACCTGTAAAAAGAAGCCTGCAGAATAACATAAGTGGACTTTGAACGATTAATTGCCACTTTGAATGATACATAAAGTAATTGTGGCATCTGTAATTGTAATTGCAATTCTAATATCGATTAACTGCAAACCCCTAGGATATATTACTTATAAAAATAGACATGGCTGTATATGGCCAGAATTAGATTCGTGCAAGAGCCACTAAGTCATATAGCACCTTGTGACATATTTGTTTTAAGTAAAAAAAAAAAAAATCTGACAGGCAAATGATGTAATCTTGAGGTTTCTAATTTCTATGACCCTATCACACTTCTCCGGCTGCTTTAAATATCAGAGCAAGGCATAAATGCCACGAGTAATTAGTAATGATGATGGTAAAGACAGGAAGATCCTTTAAAAACCCAGAATGACAAGGGGCAGAGACTGAGGAGGCGAGAGGTCCAGCATTGATCCACAGAATATCCGAACCCCACCTGCTGCAGGTGTCCATATGAAAGGTTCAATGCCATTTCTGTGAACTTATCAATGGATTTAAATACAAAAACTGTCTTTTCTGAGTGTTTTTCTTTAACTTTCTTCTGTCTAAATCCCATTTCTTTTTCCCTTTCAATGGTTAGTGTTTTTATTGTAGTATTGTATTGTTTTATTGTCTATTGCAATTAGATAAAACTGGTTTTCTTACTTGTAAACAGGAAGCATTATAGGTAAAGGTGCAGAAAGGTGGGGAGCGATGTTCAGCAGGTTGGCACGTTCATGAAGGGCCTCTTTCACCATCATGTACTAAAAAAGAAAGACTCTAGTGGATTACTACATAAATATTTCCAAGACAAATCTGAATTCTAAAGTTATGTATTTATGTTCTAAAACAAAACTTGAAAATATCTGTAATTAATCTTAACAGATGTTAATTTCTTCATAAATAACTCTAAAACCCACAGAAATGTGAAGTCTTTCAATTATTCCTTTATTTTTTATTATTAAATGATATTCTTTAGATGCTTTACTTGACAGCAAATATTGATAGATGCAATTAATATAAATGTGATCATGTATTTCAAGGTCATGTACTTAAAATAAGCATTTTTAAAAATGACATTAAGTTAACCAAGTTAACAAACAATTCTGACTGCAGTCGGTTAGAACTAAACATTTTTTTAAAATGCTTCTACTTCTGATAATCGATATATATTAATAACCAATAACAGTTGCTGGTCAACTGTAAGTTTTGTTTATTCCACCTCCTCACTGATACTTCAGATCTGCACTATCCTACTTAATGTTTGTGCTTTTTTCTGTCTAGCTGATGTGTTTAAAATGTCACAGTGGTGGCGTAAGCGGCTTTGCAATCCTTCTTCTAAATATTAGGGGCAAATAGGAAAAAATGGGGCCTTCACCTGCTCATAATCTAGTTTCATGATGGCTTTCTGCAGATAGCGGACTCCGCCGTGAATGAGCTTGGTGCTTCTGCTGCTGGTACCCGATGAAAAATCGCTCCGTTCTACCAGCGCGGTCTTCAGATCTGGACGAGGGGGCAGAAAGACAGGTAAGGAACAGATTAGACAATGCACTGGCATTTCAAGACCTTATGGTGCCAAATATTTAGACTGCAGCTGCTGTCATTTACATATGGCTTTCTCCACTATCTGTAATATCACAACATGATTATTGCACCCAGGCACATTCCCCTTGGCCTCTCGAGTGGAATACAACATCTAATGAGAATAAAACATCAAAATCCAATATAAATCATTGCATTTAAGAAAGTAAAAAACTAAATTAACTTCACTAAACCTGAAAAATAAAAAAAATAAAATAGAAAACTGCAGAACTTTGTAAGAAAAAAGTGCTTACTCCGTGTGACAGCGTCTAAGGCACATCCGGAGCCCGTGGCTCCGCCGCCCACCACCAAGACATCAAACTCCTCTGTGTTTTTCAGTGTTGAAAGCTGCTCCTCTCTTGTTGGGAGAGCATCTTTAAACTGCACCTTTAGTTCGGCCTGCGCTTCAACATATGCCAGCCGAGCCTGAACATATCCAGCAGGTGCAAAACAGAAAAAAGAACATATGAGTGGTCAAAGATATTAAAATAAGCTTTTCTTTAAAGATGCAATCCAGAATTGATATTCCATAATCTTGTAACATGCATGTAAATTACAATCTTGCACAATTCTGAGATTCCCTTTATTGTTTTGTAAGCTGTGAATCTACATCAAAACATAAGACTTTCATGCATTCTGGATTGACCTTTTAAATAATAGTAATAATAAATTAAAACAGATTAATTTAGATTAAATAAGACAAGAAAACATGTCTAGAAATTTACTAGAGGAACACTGAACATGCACTTCTCATAATAATCAAATCACATCAAGACGACAGAATATATTTCATGAAACGTTACGTTAGTCAGCATGCCAAGACATTGGAATTAAGTAGAACGCATAAATGTTCATCTCACATGTTGGGTTATCAAAGATATAGATCAGTTAGTTCTAGGTTACAATGCTAGTTTTAAATTCAAGGGAGTTAAAGTAAAAAAAGAAATAAGAAATTCGCATTCATGACGTGGTCACTCTTTATGGCAATTTACACTGTGACCTTACATATTATAAGAGTCAGCAATGATGTAAGCTTGATATCACTTCAGGTATTTAACTCCACAAATCAACTGTTCTTTTTAGTAAATCCTCTTCTTATAAAAGTCAAACAGAGAGACTGCCGGTATGAAATAGTGAATGAACAGCTGCCAATCTATGGTTCGCATGAAGGCAAAAAAAAATCCAAATGAAGAGAAAACAAGCCTAGTCAAAGCTAGGTGTCGAGGGTTTTAGCCATAATGAAACGTTTTATTCATTTTTTCGTTAGCATTTGGCCTAAATGATTACATCAATCTGCCCCCAAAAGCCAGTAGGGTCCATTTGACTTGCAAATGACCAAATGAGCCCAGACATTTGCAATTTAGACAGTAATAGCATGTAAAAACAAGATTCAGTAATTAGTGTCTATTTCCAAGGACAGACATATTTAAAACATCCGCACACTATTAAGAGAGGCTGTCCTGCAATCAGGACAAGTGCATGACGGAAACAGAGAATTTCATGCAAATACGCAATCGGCCACCGCAGAGTGATACTTCAGCCAGAGTGTAACAGTGCCCTTGCCATAGAGGAGACAAACAGGCACTCACAAACACACACACACACACTCACCAAATTAACATTACAATCCCAAAGATTAGCATCTGCCACATGCATGATTGCAAGCAATTTTTTGAAAGAACATTCATTCTTTCTCTTTTGACTTTTGCTTACCCATTTAGGCTGCATTGAGATGACACGAGGGATAAATAAACAAATAAATGGAGAAACATCAGAACAAAAGTTTGTGTCAGTGAAGCACTTAACATGGGATGCAAATGTGACGTGAAGGTGATCTGATTGACTGGTCTTGCAGAGTGTTCATGTTGGTAAAAACATGTGAAGACTTAAAAAAAATATCCAAACTCAAGATTTTCTTTAACTGTTTTTTTTTAATCGTGTAGTGAAAATCTCCATGGAAACCATGTCCTTAAGAGTGCATAATTCTCTCGCTCCCTGGAGTTTCATTGGGATTGGAACAGTTGAGATGCAAGATAATGGACAAAATGGGCTTGGGAAGATTTAAATAAATGATGAGAGAGAAAATCAGGACTCCCATTGCTCTTCAAGGGGCTGTCTTTTTTTCTTCATTTGTTTCAGAAAGCCTTGTTGATTATCTTAATCTACTTGACCTTCCGTTATTTGGTATAGCATCTAAACAGACGAGACCCCTGGGGTTCTTACTAGTTTAAATACGGACAGAACATGGTGTGTGACACACTCCCTGATGGCGTGAATGGGGATCAGATTGTTCATGATTACATATTCAAGAGAGATCCTTTAAACAATGTGTGTATCACTGTTCAAGTGTAATCTCCCTTTAGCAAACAAAACCTGATTTTAATACGGTGGTCTACCTTAGAGAGAGAACGGGGTAAGTTTGGAGACTTGAGACAGTACCAAAGGTACAAATGAGATTTTTCCAGTGTATCTGGATTTGCAAGGTCTAATCTTAATATGTTTGTTGCACTCATTCAAGAAATCTCTCTCACATGAAAACAAGAATAAACCTTTATGAATTATAAATAGAGTTATAAATCGAGCTCAAACTACAGGGCCAGAGTTATACTGTCCTGAATAAGGTTGTCTCTTTAAGGTTGTATAAACACACAGGGAACATTCCTGAGTCAGGACAAGACATGCTGTGGTACAGATGGGTGTGAACAGCTGCGGTGTGTGTATTCTGCAGTCTAACCTGTAGGAGTCACTGTATGGATGTGAGATGTGAAAACAAAAATGTTTGGTATTTGTCAAAAGAATTTGCCAAATCTTTATATTTAGACGGGATAAGGTACAGCAACAACGCTGATGATATTTAAAGCAATACCTGATTCTTCCTGTATTCAAAGAACTGTGATAGGCCGAAGGCTGTTGCTACAGCTCCGCCCCCTATTAGGGTTCCCTTCACTGCCTTTCTGAAAGCCATTGATCCCTGAAACAGATAAAAAGAAGAAAAGAAGTTCAAAAACATCATGTTGGTATCACTTAATTTTTCCAAATTTAATTTCATTCAAGTATTTTGCAATGCACTGTGCATTTATAATGTAAATTTTGTTAGAATATATAATACAGTTTAAAAAATAATAATAATAAACATGATGTGACACGATGTCATTGTGTATAGTGCTTAGATCATTAAACATTTTTAAGTGTATTCTGTTTTATAATTGCCTTGGTTTCTGACTCCTTTATAATGTCTTGAAATTATACACAATTAACTAAAATGAGCTATTCTGAAGTAAAAAAAAAAAAAAAAAAAGAGAAAACATAAATTGTAAAAGGACTGCCAAAGAGTGTACATAGGCTTTAAAATCTAGAAGAACATGTCTAATAGTTACTTTATAAAAAATTACTGATTTCATGTTAATTACAAAGGAAATACGTTGCTATATAAGCCAGTCATACTCAGAAGATAAAGAAGGGAAAACAGCTTCCTTATCACCCCAATCATATTCCCTGACCTTGGCATGATAAAATGAAACAAACCTGTAGCACTTGTTTACAACTCACCGGTGTTTTGTGTCACAATGAAACAAAACTGTTACGTCCAGGACCAGTCTGTGTAGCTAAACAACTACTGTATGAATCCTTAAACTGACAATCTCTGGTGAAGGTCAAAGTAAAGCCATAATCAATCTTGACCTAATGTTCTGGGTAGGGATGCAAGTCATTTCACTACATGATACTAGAGGAAGTGAATGAGTCATTCTTACTACACTGCTTGACTTCACGCCTGCCCCGCATGGTCCGTTTATGGCAAACCATGTGCATAGAGAGAGAGAGGAGCCACAACGTCTGACAGGGATCTTACAGGTTATTATTTTACAGTTCGTGTACGAGAATCAAGCGAATAAGAGTCTCCTAAACTGCAGTGTCGACATGTACAGTAATTCAGGGTAAAGTCAGCCTATTACCTCTCATCGGTCTTACCTCAAACTGTTTTTACTTCACTAGAAGAGTCAGAACAGTCGCTTTTATTCTCAGGTCATAAAGACAACGGTGATGTTTACAGACTCGAGTCTTCCATCCACTCCATCACATGAGCCCAGTTATTATTGACATCGAATCAACCATCACCCATCGAGATCGTTGCAAACACATCGTGCAATAACATAAAACAAACACAGCTTTGAATTTAACATATGATGAGGCCATTTCTATGACATACATTTTAATAACTGACAAATGGGCTGGAGCAACAGTAGCTGGCCCGCATCCAAGAATAGATCGGAGAGGATCGACGATCGACGGTAAATAATAGCCTAAAGCAAATATTATAACCCCTTGCTTTTACTTACTGCTTTTGGCGATGGTGATGATGACGATGTCTAAAAAGGAAAATCATGGACAGTGAAGATATCAACTGTGATGTTACAATGTTACTTATTCAGGAATCCAGGAAGTACAATGACAGGAAGTATTTGACAGACAGATAGTTGGACCAATCAGTATAGAGGATTCACAGCTCTCATCCAATCGTTTTTAGGAAGGTGTGTTCAGCGGTCTAATTGCAGACGGACTGGGAATAGAAAGGCGTTTTGTAAGACCATCGTTTATGAGAGACGGTTTACAAACACAGTTAAGACACTGTTTAACTTAGTTAAACAGTAGAATTTAACAAATGACTTTGGAACGTGTGTTTAGCTATAGTGTATGTTTTTGAAAAATATATTACTCCCTTGTTTACAGCTAATTTTCTTTCTCTATTATGAAATGTCAAAGAATAGCCTATTGGAGGCACTATAAATAGAATAGCACTTTAGAAGGTTTACCCAAAGTGTATTCTTTCCAAGGCACTTTAAAGTGTCAGTTGCACAGGTGAGATTTCAGCCTAAAAAAGTTTAGCGCGACCGCTTCTAGCGTCATGGAGTTGGAAGCTGGTGACGTAGCGTTGACGCAGCTTGCTTCAATCCAAACAAAGTTGCCTCTGTTACAGCGGGATTCCCTTCTCACAATGGAAACCCTTCACTGCTTAGAGAAAGTAATGGAATCAGATGAAACACATCCTAATCTATTGAAACTTTCCCTAAGCGTGATGCAGGTAGAAACAGATATGGCGTCACAACTGAATACTGTGTTTCTAGCAATGCATACTTAGATTCAGGGTTATAAAGCAAGATTTGATTGTACGGCTGTATATTTTTCTTAAATATTTTTTTCTTGGATTTAATTTTCAGAACTTAATGGATTTCCCCCATCCAGCAGGCTATACAATTTCCACTGAATTCTGTAAAAGTATGGCATAATCTTTTTTTTTCTTTTCTTTTTTTCCTAATTCCTAATTTGTTGTTTTAATTTTCTTTAAATGTGTCTTATTTTTTTTAACTAATCAGGATTTATTGCTGCATTTATTTATGAACTGGAAATAACAGCAGATAAAGTTTTATTTGTTGTGCCATACTGACTGGCCAGACCCCAAAATAGTAACAATATTTCAGTTCGTTGCTTTAAATCAGTGAGATATGATCTCCTGTAGGTGGTTTCTATATTGGGTAACAGATAATGTGTAGGAAATTCAACTCATTTGACCCAGTGGACAGTCCCGCATATGCAAACGCGCAGGCGACTGAATTGCGCACAGAGCGCGATGAGAGCGCCGAAGAACAGTCCCTCTGTCCAGCGATCAGCTCGCGTCAAGGGGTGACGCGCCTGACGTCACGCCCTCTTAGCACGTGGGCTGTGGCATTTAGAGTTCTCATAAACAAAAGGCACATTGCGCTCTGGCTCCAGTCTTCGCGTGCTGTCGAAGGAGTAAGGTGCGCAAAGACAGTGGGTCTACATGCAGACGGAACTTCTATCAACAGGAACAGCTACATGGATACATCATTTGCAACTCTTTAAATAGCGATTTGAGGTATGTAACATTAAAAACCTGATTTTAATATATTAAAACTAAACTTAAAAATGCTTTAACAATGAAATTTGTGGGAAGAATTGTAAAGCAATACATCTACTATAAATAAGTGACCGTTTCTTGACTTTAGCCTTTATGTTTTAGTTTTTCCTTTTAAAAATATAAATTTTAATCTTGCCAACACCTTAAGATACATTTTTTTAAAGTTAAGTTGAAGTCATCTGAGTGCCTTGATGTTCCAAAAATATATCATGCAACTCGCACTGACATGCTTAGAGCGTAAGATATATGGAGATGTTGTTACTAATGGCAAAATATTTCTTTCACAGAAGAGCAAACGAACGGAGAGACACGCTCTGACAGAGCCCTGACTTCAGAGATTGTTCCACGAGAGATAAAAGTAGCAGGTGCGCGGAGGTAAACTGAAGCAGGCCAGGGAAATGTATGTCAGAAAGTTTGCATACATTCTTTCCGATGGAAAATCCTGTATTTCAATGACTTCTTCTTAAGCAGAAGGTTAACTGTGGAAAAAAATTAAAAGGGGTTTTATTTTAAAACTGAATAAAAATACATTCTCTTTTATTTGCGTATAAATAAGCACTTGTTTTCCAAAAGTGTGAAACTATAAAACCTTTAAACAAATATCATGCACTCTGTCAGAGAAAGCCATAACAATTCAGTTCTCTAACACTGCAGCCATGCCCTGCGTCCAGGCTCAGTATGGGACATCACCTCCAGGAGCCAGCCCTGCATCTCAGAGTTACAGCTACAACACCACGGGAGAGTACAACTGCGACTTCCTAACGCCGGAGTTTGTCAAGTTTAGCATGGACCTGACTAACGCAGAAATAGCTGTCACTTCCTCGCTCCCCAGCTTCAGCACCTTTGTGGACACCTACAGCTCCAGCTACGACGTGAAGCCTCCCTGCCTCTACCAAATGTCCCACTCTGGGGATCAGCTGTCCATCAAGGTGGAGGAGATACCCGCACACAGCTACCATCAGCAGCAGCATCATCATCATCATCATCAGCCTCACCAGGCTGAGGAGAACCTACCCCATACCGGACCTATATACTATAAACCGTCCTCCCCAAACATCTCCCAATCACCCAGTTTCCCGGCGCCTCCGCACCACACGTGGGATGACAGCGGGTCCCTTCACAGTTTTCATCAGAACTACCTGGCGACCTCACACATGATAGACCAGCAGCGGAAAAACGCGATGTCTCGGTTGTTCTCGTTCAAGCAGTCTGCTGTGGACACGCCGATGTCAAGCTGCCAGATGCGCTTCGACGGGTCTCTGCACGTGTCTATGGGCCCGGACACGCCGGGTGCGCATCGTGGGCTGGACAGTTTTGCTTTACCGGCACCTCCGAGGAAACAGCACGCTGTGGGTTTGTCCCATTCGCTTAACGTCGGACATCCTTTACTGGAAAGCCCGGTGGCCTCACCCCCTGCTAGAGGATCTCCCTCCAGCGAGGGTCTGTGCGCTGTGTGCGGGGACAACGCAGCCTGTCAACACTACGGGGTGCGCACATGCGAGGGGTGCAAAGGATTCTTCAAGGTACGCCTATGCTTATTACAGTCATATAGTCTCACTGGGGTAAATGATTAGCCTATAGTTAATCTAGGGTCTGAACCTATAACCTTTCGGTTACCTGCTCAACTAGAGATTGGAACAATAAAATACATGTTTTAGAACTGATCTACAGTAGCCTAGGCTACCCTTAATTATCTCAGTTGTATTGATTTGACCCAATATGCACCTAGGGACACCTCCGTTCATCTCTGCCACCATTACTTTCGTCTAGAATTAAATTGGTTTGTGCTGAGAGTCGTATCGCGCCTAACCGAGCGTAACGGAACTCCCAGCGGTGACATTAAGACCGCTCTTTATGTCACCGTCGTGATAGAATAATCTCGCTAATCCGACAAGAGGGGTCGCGGAGAGCGCGCCGGGGGACCCCAAATTATGGCTGCCCACGGATCTGTATTTACCGAATGTCTGCTCCGTCCGGCCCTTGAATGTATTACACAGCTTTTCATTGGAGTGCAGGGTTTGAGTGTCTGTTCTATTGTAACTTCATACTGTGATTGCAGTTCAAGTTGTCCATGCGAATGGAGATTTACATGCAATTAATACATGCGTGTGCGGTTTCTTTGTAGCGCACGGTGCAGAAAAACGCCAAATACGTTTGTCTGGCAAACAAAAACTGTCCTGTGGATAAAAGACGGCGAAATCGATGTCAGTATTGCCGTTTTCAAAAGTGCCTGGTCGTGGGGATGGTGAAGGAAGGTAATGTCGAGCACTTTTTCTGTTTTTTCACAGTTTCTTTAAAATAAAGAGATGTGGCTTCATATTGTGGTGCGGCGTGTATAACCTATATTTATTTTTACAGTTGTAAGAACAGCCAGTTTAAAAGGTCGAAGAGGTCGACTCCCCTCCAAACCTAAAAGTCCACAGGAAATCCCTGTCTCTATTACACCCGTCAATCTCCTGAACGCCATAGTGAGAGCGCACATAGACTCCAACCCCTCCATGGCCCGCCTGGACTACTCTAAAGTAAGCACCAAACTTTGTTTAAAATGTTAAGCTTTTAGCAATAATTGAACAACTATTCAACATTCAATCGACAGTCAGTTTTCAGAAGCAACGATAGAATATGTGAGAGTTTAATTTACACACAAGAGAGCAAAGTTGCCTTTAATGATAAAGTTTTATTTGAACAAATAATTAAATTTCTTCTATTTTTTTTTTTGTAGTTTCAGGCAAGTCCCGAGTATCACGGTGGAGGAGATGAATCTCTGCACATTCAGCAGTTCTACGATCTCCTCACTGCTTCAATGAGCATCATCCGCGGATGGGCCGAAAAAATCCCCGGCTTTACTGAGCTGCCCAAATGCGACCAGGAACTGCTTTTCGAATCAGCCTTCCTTGAACTTTTCGTGCTGCGTCTGGCTTACAGGTAAGCAGTTATAATCTGAAAACGGACTCGCTTTTTTCTGGATCTAAACAATCACTTTATACATTTTCAGGTCTAACCTGGCAGAGGACAAACTCATTTTCTGCAATGGAGTGGTTTTACACAAGTTGCAGTGCGTGCGTGGCTTTGGGGAGTGGATCGACTCTATCGTCGACTTTTCTTCCAACCTTCAGAACATGAGCATAGACGTCTCTGCCTTCTCCTGCATAGCTGCTCTCACCATAGTTACAGGTAAGACATGTCTGACCTTTTCCAAGCGATGCGCAGAATATACAGCGCGCTTCAGACCTCTGACGGACTGTTTCTTATCTCCATAGAGAGACACGGACTCAAAGAGCCCAAGAAGACAGAGGAACTTCAAAACAAGCTCATAAACTGTCTGAAGGATCAGGTGTCCTGTAGTGGAGAATTGTCTAAACTGTTGGAGAAGCTGCCGGAGGTGCGCGCACTGTGCACGCAGGGACTGCAGCGCATCTTTTACTTGAAACTGGAGGATTTGGTTCCCACGCCTGCGATCATTGACAAACTCTTTCACGATACCTTACCGTTCTGAAAAATCTGCTGAACTGCGACAATTTCATAAAATCCTCAAAGTGGCGGACTTGAAGAAATTTTTATTGCCGGATGGATTTTTTTTTAATGTTTGATGCACGGCTGCCTGGGGACAAAAGGGAACAGCTCTGTTCAAGACAACCGCGGAGGATATAATATCAATAGAATATTTAAAACATTGCGAATTAAAATATTGCGGAGAGAAAAGGACTATTATGCCTGTTTAAAGTGTATTCAGTTATATACTGAGAAAAGTGCGGTGTGGTGGAAATGTATTTGTATTGTCACCCGTTAGCCTATATTGTTTATGTTACCTGCAAAGCATTTATATTCAACTTCTCATGTGTTATGCAAGATGTAGCCTAATGATTTAAGGGATCAAAATAATTTTGACAAGGTACTTTAACCACTAGCTAAGTCATTCTGCATTAAGAATAGGGATTGTATTGAGTGAGCAGAAGGATTTTTAAAACTATCTGCAACATTTCAGATTTCAGAATGGATAACAGCATAGAGCACGTTTTGTGTTTATGGTTTCATTAGTGAATTTTATTGTTATTAATATATGAATTGCTTTTTTACAGTTCAGAAAGTATGCATGGAATTCGTTACGAGCTATTAACTTTCTCCAGCACTTTGTATTAATTTCATATTGAAATAATGTCCGGTTTACGTGCAACTTGTTTAAAATTCTTAACATTATGCTTATATTTCAGATCATTGTTTTCTATGATGTTATGGTTTTTGCACTGCATTCTATGTTAAGCTTCTCTCATCTAGTGTATTGCTGAATAAACCTAACTATTATATATTTTCTCTCGCTTTGTCAATATGATTTAGGCTACTTGTGTTCTATTAAACTTCCAAATTTACTTATGAAAGTTTTGAATGCCTTTTTCATTAATTACTGAAACGAAAAAAAAAACACATTTCGGCGGCAATATTTATAGGATATTTATATTTATAAGCCTTTCTTCAGAAGATTTACGATTTAGGTTTTATAAAACAAATGAAGGAATTCTTGAAAATGTCCGGCGAATAATTTCCAATGAAACTGCCACATATAACTGCAAAGTAAATAATAAAGAAAAACATTAACTTTAACATTAACATTAAAGCTCATTACCCCAATTCTGTAGGCTACTTACTTTGACGACAGAACTCATGATTTCGAAGTCAGACGTTAAATCTGGAAACCCTATCACGAATGAAAAACGTTCTCCTGAATTAATACACATTTGCTTTACATTTTTTCACATGTTCAATATTCTCCCCCAAATTACCACGATGATTTTGTAGAGTAAGCAACCCTCCAGCTCTAGCCTCTATGAGGTGACAGTACTGTTCTATCGTTTAACAGCAGTTTCGTCTCTCAGCGTAAACTTTTTAAAAGGTCATATCTTTATAGAACCGATGAAATAACAAAACACAATCAGGATGCAACAGCCTGTGAAGCATTTCAGATGAGAGTGGAGACACACAGGTAGTCAGCTCTTTTAACTCGTTACGATTTGTTTTAGCCTACAACACCAAAAGTTTAATGCTACAAATTCTGAAGGATATTCAAAAACGCAGATTCGACAAACACAAAGGACGTAAAGATATATTTGACTAAAATACAGCATGATATATAGGTCTAAAATGGACTAAATCATTGTCAGAAACTCTGTTGTTAAAAAGTCCTCTTTTCTATCTTTCCTCCCTCTCATTACTGAGGCGATAAAAATACAGATGAAATCATTACAGATTGTTCAGTTTGGTCCTGGCATTCAGTTTAACCATTGAATGAGTTTCACATATTTTTAATTTAATTGTAAGCCAGTCCAAACGTCTCAGATTTCAGTTTGTTAAATGAATGATGGCCATTCCTTTAACAGTAGTCCATTCAAGATTAGATTTCTTCCCTCTGAACAAAGTATGATTTAATTATAGGATAAAAAACAAATCAATAGTTTTGTCTATACTGCTTAATTTATATGTATTTGAGGATATAGATGAAAAACAGTTGAATCAAGTTTTTGAGTATCTCTGGCATCAAATGTTTTGAGGCTAGAATGCAAACGACATTCTAGATAGCATTCTCTATCTCTAAATGTAATTTTGAGATGTGATAGCCCTCCAAAAAGACTGTGAGAAGAATCCCATCTGTTTGTGGATGCATGTATGCAATAATGATTGTTTGGTTATAAACGCATTAACATTTTTTTCAACCCGAGTCATTAAACATTCCTGCAGTTTAGGTGTTTCTCTCCAGGTGTCAGGTCTCTGTCCAGTGATATGATCCTGTACCCCCCACCTCTCTGAGGCTGGGAATATAAAATATCGATTTATGTTTGGTAGAAAGGCCTTATAAAAATGATCACATACACGAAAGGGATTCATGAGCCCCAGATCAATAGACATCCTGTTTCTCAATGCTTTGGACCATCACTGACTGTGAAATGTTAAAATAAAAAAATCAATATTATCTGAGAAATGTCAAATTTATTATAATTATGAGGGTGAAGGACTGACAAAAAATGTTCCTATGGGAGAGGGTCTGAAAGGAGGGGTTTACAGTCCCTGTGTGTGTGTGTGTGTGTGTGTGCGTGTGTTGAGTGAAGCCATGCACTATAGACAATAGATATGTCATGTTGATACTTTACATGTGCGTGGATTTGAAAAACACCCTTGTTCTTGAGTGGTATGTAGCCAGCAAACCTTCACCAAAAAAATAAGTAATGTTAGATTAATAAACATGTATTAGGAATCAGGAACCTGCTTCTCAAGCCAAATCATGTAAGTTTGTACTGACAATACTGAGATATGTATCACTTCCTTGATATTTTCCACCTATTTTTCATGATATTTTCCAAAATGCAAGACCACATGTGACTAGATTTCTCAGAGGAGTGTCTATGGTATAAACATGCAGATGGCCGGTCTGGAATCAAAGAAGGACCAAGGGACATGCCATTTGCTCTGAGCCCAGACCAGCACATTGACACTATGTTCAGTTATGTGTTTCATGCGGCCTTTATTAATAATTCATCTATGGTTAATAGCATTACAGAGAATTCTCTGATTCAAAGCTACAGCAATCCACGAATACTACAACCAAACCGCATTTTATTGAGCCACATCTGTGTGTTGATAATTGAAATGTGCAAATATTAATAATAATAAATTATTTCATAAGCAGCTGTAAAGATAAAATGATGAAAATATCTATCCACTTGGGGAAATACACTTTATTGCCATCCCAAAATATCCTATACACACATACTTCATATGTATGCATTAGAGAGAAAACTGAAAAAAATACATATTTCAGACAACAGGTTAAACTGTAACAGAAAAGTTTTCGTTAACCCACCCCATAAAATGCGGTAAAACTCTTAATCTCAGAACTGTTAATGAAATCAACTAAATGAATTGTTCTGAGCAATTATGAGGAAACGGCACATTTGCAAACACCTTAACATTGTTTCATTCTCCTAGCTGAATTTTCCTGTTTTCCACAATACTGTGAGTGCCATGCCTTTACAGATAGTCATTTGCATGTGACCTTTAATTTAAATGTCTGGAAAGATTGAACGGCAGAGGGTTGCTATTATTTGAGGAAAGGGACTCTATGCCAACATCCTCTATCCTTCCTCCCTTTCACAATTCTGATAGAAAAATTGACTATTTCATTGATTAAAGCCAATCTTTATCACCATTAGAGATATTTCAGGTTATATTCACAAATTACGTTCAATAAGGACAGAGACACATTAGAGCATAATATAATAAACACATAAATACAACTTATAACAAATGTAACCTTTTTGTTTTTGATAATCTGACCAGCACAATAACCCCAATATTTCTAAAGGAGAACAAAATATAAAAAGTTGCAACTTTGTATCTTATTTATTCATAAATGGTTTTGGCCTAGTGGTATTAGTATCATAAAGGTACATTTTCGTAATTTACAAGTGTACATATTAGTACCTTTTCCTGCCCTGTTGACAGTTTTGTATCTTTTTTTCCAAGTGAATTTTTTTCTAAGCATAAATAAAAGCTGAATAATGCTAAAATCGACTTCAGAGCTGAGAAAAAGAGACAAAAAAAAATCTCAAGGGTTGAGCTGTTACTCATGTAGGCTATAATTGAGCCAAGGCTGACAGTCATATGTAAAACCACATAGCAAATTTAGATTTTTAGCTTTAGAATAAAAAAAATCTTGTCTTTATCGATTAACACCTTAAACATGAGATAACACCCCCCCCACACACACACAAATTAGTCCTCCACCCAATATTTTTAGTCATTAGAGACTAGTTATAGACTATTTATAGATTTTGCCCTAATAGCCAATAAAGCATTAGTTAGGCATTTTTGGTTATCTTTCTTACAGGAATAAGCTTAAATCTGACAATGGCTTAAAGAGATAGTTCACCTAAAAGCGAAATTATCATGTTGTCTAAAACATCAATTTCTTTGTTTTGCAGAGGGTATTTTAAAGAACATCAATATTCTGCGAAAAAAGAAAAGCAATAAAGGTCCAGAATTCTCATTTTTGGACGAACTATCTATTTAAAACGAGCAAATGAGCTGTATTTTATGTCTGTTGGCTCTCTGCTTCTCTGCACATTTATCTCATCTTGTGGAAGACCACACCCCTTTCTTCGTCCATTAATCTGCATTTTGAATGGCGCTGTAAATCAAACCATAGCCCAACCCACCTCATCCACCATCATCGCACTGAAGGAGCCTCCCTCCACCTCAGCCATCATATACAGATCCTGTGGTTTATGTCATGGGGGTTGGCGAGTGTGCGATCACCATGGATACATACAAATGAAATATGACAGAGTGGATGCTGTTAATTACTCTAAAAGAAATTAAACGGAGGGGAATCAAGCTTTGAAATGTGAGTGGAATTTAAGTAGTCACGTTCTGTAATAAGGTCATCTTCCACAATAGATCAGTCTCACTGCATTAAATAAACAGTTGACCCTTGAGAGGAAGAGACACAACCATGAACACAGTCATCTAAACAAAGTTGATTCATCTGCATTCCCTTGATGCCACTGACAGCCTTTAAATAGAGGCTTCCGCATGAATGAAACACTTGTCCTAACGGAGGACTATAAGCAGAGGACATGACGGCTTTTAAATATGTATTTTTTTTCACTTAACATCACATACTAATTTTGTATAGCCGGTTGTGCGGTGTCTGTAAGGCACTTAACCACAGGAATTAGTTCTGTGAACTTTGGGGCTTTTGATGTCGGTATTGATTCAGCTACAAAGCGGTAAGACCCTTATCAGAACTCACGCAGAGGATTGCTATAAGAGCCCATACTAAGAGTCTATCTGTGACCGATAGGAGCAGGATGGGGGTGGTTTGTGCAAATCCTTGCAGGGCTTAAATTGACAGCGGAGCACATCAAAATAAGGAATAAACAGAATCTAAACCAGCAAAATAAGCTTGTGTTATACAGAGATATAGATCCGTTAGGCCTATATGTGTGAAAATCAATGCAAAGTCAAGAAACCTTTAAAATCTTAAAATGCTTTTTTTATGTCACAAATACAAAATTAGCTTTTGATTGGAAATGAAATGACCAACGAGGAATAGACCATTGAAGAATACTTTACGGATATATAAAAAAATATTCCACATAGCAAATTGAGATTTAGACACACGCACATTAGTCCTCGGTATTTTCAGTCATTAAAAGGTATGCTAGATTATTATTTTGTCATAATGACCAATAATACATTAAGATCTTTGGTTATCTTTCTTACAGGAATAAACTATAAACTGACTTAAAAGAATAGTTCACTTAAAATGTAAAATTCTGTCAACATTTATTCAGGTTGTTGTAAACCTCTATGCATTTCTTTCTCCTACAGAGGATATTTTGAAGAACACCAATATTTTACTAAAGTATTTTAAAGTGCACAAGAGTCTTAATTTTCCCAAATGGTCATTTCATGTCCAGTCATCTCCAAATAAGACCTTAGTATACTTTTAAAATGAGTACTTATTAAAGAATATACTTAAGTGCAAAGTGAATGTAATTAAGACACTTAATTACTAAACTGGTATTTTATCTTGCAAAAACGCATGCATTCACTATAGGAGTTCACTATTCACTATTAATTCACCCCCCAGAGCTGTGAGGAACTTTTTATTATGTTTGTACTCACTTTGTTTAACATG
>JAUMHR010000050.1:4444559-4456272 GCA_032361145.1 Enteromius fasciolatus
CACGAGGGGAGCTGTCTCGTGGACGAGAGGCGGGACCTCAACATAGCCATGGTCATACGCTAGGAATGAACGCATTGACAATCCACAATAGCTGTCTCAGCGTGTGCTCGGCCCAGACATGCGAGACAGCGATCATGTCTGTTCGAAGAGGTGAGGAAACTCCCGCATCCAGAAACACACGATCAGTTAGACGTTCCAAAGAACGCCTCACCAACCGTGGGAAAATTTGCTCTTTCTCCCAGTTGCCCAGGGAAGACCTAACACGGCAACTCCGTGCACTCAAAAAGGTATTTTTCTCACTGGATACGCAAGATGACTGGCACATCCAGCCTTCAAAAAGCAGGATCCGCTGACAGCCGCCCAGATAAAACGCTGTCAGACGAGATAGCAGGAAAGCAGGAACTCTTAAAATCAGGACTCTTCCTCGCTGAACGGAGAAGGCTCTGAAGCGAAAATCTGCATGTGCTCTCTTATACTCACGCAGTGATAAGGTGCACCTGAGTGCAATCAAGTGCACGCCAATATTCATTGCCCTTTTGTAAAAAGCTCAAAGGCAATTGGCCTCTCTGGCGAGTTCCCATATGTAACGTCGAAGTGATTCGACTGAAAGGGTAACTAAAGTTTCGGAGGCAGAGTGTAAATGTGATTGACACAACATGAGGTCTTAGTTATTTTATAACGTGTTGAAATTTCAGACGAGAATTTTGGACTCAGTGTACAAAGCCCTTTATATGGCAAAGCTGAATGAAACTTCCCATGCATTCTGCTGTCTATGTGTGTCAAGTAAGGCTGCACAAATAATCAATTTTCTTATCGCAATTACAATATAATTATGATGCAAAAATTATGTAATCCTTTAAAGCTGAAATTAATCGTTCAAAATCCATTTATTTTATTCTGCATGCTGCATTGTGCATTCTAGAGGTTATCTTAAGGGTATTTCCATTGTTTAAATTTTAGTTTTAGTATAAAATTATAATACCATTCATACTTTTTCATTTTTTTAAAGAATAAACCAATCCAATGAATAATTCACATTTGAGGCTTAACTGAATAAAAGCAATAATGTTTTTTCAGTTTCAGCTTGTTTATGTTCATGTGAAAATATGGCATGTAGTTGCTTCAAACAATTGTATACACATCATTCAGTGTGAATTGTGATCATCATAATTAATAATCGCAATTACAATTTCAAGGGAATAATTATCAATTATGACTTTTACGTAATTGTGCAGCCCTAGTGTCAAGTTGAATGGATATTGGACAATTAATTAACATATATCTTTCCAATGCTTCAACATGCTTTGTGGAAATGGAAATGCATGAGGTCAGCTAATTATGGGGAGCACTAAAGAAACATATGCAAGCTTGGACAATCACATTTAAGTGCAGAAACGAACTATTGCATGGGAAATATGATATTATTAGACCACATATGTTGTGAAAATGTTTACACGCCTGTAATTGTGTACTAGATAATTGACTAAATACTGCACAACGTAAAGGAGAACTACATTTCTCAGTAGGCATGTTCTAACAATAAGTACTAAAGTGTAATCCAGGATGGTGGAAGGCAGTGTGGTTGGTGATTCAGATTAAACTATATCTTCCATAGGAGGGCCACTCTCAGAGCTTAATTAAGTTGTAGGACCCTGGCAATGACGAATGCCTCTTAACATGAGCATGCTAAGACACCGGTACTGCTGCCCTTTAGCTGTGCATCTTCTGTTGAGCAAAATACCACCATAGCATCCATAATTTTTTTTTTCCAATTCCCTTCGCCTTAGTGCACAACCATAATTTGATAAATAATGCCACATGTTTTGAGTCAGAGATGCTGGTGTTTTCCAGTGCGTCTTGTCCATTTTCTCATGTTCAGAGCATGACAGTGCAACTCGACTGTCGGTGAGATCTTTCTGGATGCTCGG
Organism: Enteromius fasciolatus; assembly: GCA_032361145.1. Classification (NCBI taxonomy): domain Eukaryota; kingdom Metazoa; phylum Chordata; class Actinopteri; order Cypriniformes; family Cyprinidae; genus Enteromius; species Enteromius fasciolatus. The sequence goes on from JAUMHR010000050.1 coordinate 4,446,488, forward strand.
CTCCTTTGGTGTTTCCTAGGATCTGTCTATTCATCACCATCGCAAGCCTCTTGTTCTGCTCTGTGTCTTCCTTCATCACTGCAGCTAATTAAAGAGCTCGGAGGTCTACTACTGTTTCCACTGCCTTGTATTACCATTAATTACAATGACATCTCAGATCCTCGGCATAGCAGCACAGTGATTCATGGCGCAGTGTGTCTGAGTAAGAGACTTATCTTGCACACTCACACACACACTCCTGTACATATGCATGGATGCACTCACACATACGCACACAAACATAATAAATTAGGCTCTACTGAAGACTGATGGGCCACAATGTAACACCATAGATCAATTAAGCACATAGAGAATGGGAAGGCTAATCTCTCAATATAAAGAGTCGGCTTTTCTGCCTCTTTTAAAGCAAACATCATATTTTAAGATTACACAAACAAATAAAGCCCTAATTGAATAGGAAAATATTTTTTTGAGTATTTGTAATTACATTCTATGGAAAAGCACACCAGAAATATTACTGAAGCATTTTTTACAGGGTATATTATACTTCTGTGGGAGGCTGTTGTATGTTGGACGTGACAAAATTGAGTGTGATCTTCCTGTGACCGAGGTCACTCCGTGTTTCACTTCTGGGTCACAGGACTGATGGAAGATACACAAAGTATGAGCTCAAAGCAAAAGACTCAACATCAGCTGTGTGTTTCAGACCAGTTTGAAACACCTATAACCTATAGTTTTTAAAAAAATACAACTTTCTGCCTCTCAGTTTTATTTATTTAGTGGAATATCCATAGTATTTAGAAAAAGACATAAATCCTTCAATTTAATTTAATGCGATACCTTTTGTATCTATATAAATATATATATTGCTTTTTTAAATAGAAATTAAAAGGTATTTAGCATGGACAAATTAAATTGATTACAATTTAAAATAAATGCTGTTCTTTAAAAAAAATGTGTCAAAATATTAGTTTATACAACTGGTTTCAACATTAATCATAATCAGAAATGTTTCTTGAGCACCAAAGAAGCACATTAGAATTGTTCCTGAAAGATCATGTTCACTTCTGCATCACAGGAATAAATAACATACTGTAAACGGTTTAATATTTGACAATATTATAGTTTTTACTGTATTTGCAATCAAATAAATGCAATCTTGGTGCATGAGAGTAACTAACAAAATCTCTAATGTATGATAGAGACTGCATATTAAACATTATTTTCTATTTATTTTTATATATTTTTCTCTGATCTTGTCTTTCAAAGAGCAACATCCGCCGTCTTCATAACCATTGTTCAAGTAAAGTGTACACCTCATGCTGCCTTTCTAAAATATAATTAACCTCTGATACCCATTCTGTTGTCTGTGATGCCTGCAAATGAGTCTAAAATGGAACTGTATAGATGTCCCTAATCTAATAGAGCCATGACAGAGCTAAATGCAGCCATTTTCTTTAAGTGGACACAGCCACTGTTGGGTGAATCTTACGAGTGTGTGGCAGAGAGGGGAATCAAGAATCAAGAATAGTAGCGTTTTGCTCAGGCCCAAGAGTAGATAAGCAGCACCCAGGGAATTGGTCTGTAAACATTGTCAGTGATTGACAAGGCACCCCAGCCTGTGGGAAACTTTACATTTTATTATCGGGCTGTAAAACTGCATTTTACAGATCCGCATGCTGCTTTAGCGGTGAGTGCAGGAGGTATATGGGTCGAGGGTGGTGCACTTGAAGCCTGTTTTGATCGGTCCTCACTAAATATCCACCCAATTTTCACAGGTCTGGGTGAGCTTTGAAGAAAATTGAGCAGATTTGCGATGAAGAGCCCCTCTGGAGGAATTTGAGAGTGTTTGAGGATTAGGAGGTTTTTATTCTCAGCATAAGGCCCGGTTGAAGAAGTATCTGATGCCTCAGGAGGTGAAGCTCAGCTGAGCATTTCAGTAAATAGAGATTCTGAAGATAAAGAGTTGAACTGACAAGCTTATGGACATGGACAAAGTGAGTTGGCATACAGTTCAGCTTTTATGCAAAGCAAATCATATTCTGAAATGCAGGGGGGGGGGGGGGGGGAGTTTTCATCCTCTCATGTTTCAATCCAGAATCAATCAAATAATCGAAACGTAAAAGAGCAAAGGGTGTTTACAATGAGAAATGCTCACATGTGACTCTTTGGAAAAACACAAACAAACAAACAAAAACTTTATGACTTAGAGGTTTTATAGTTCTGAATACACAACAATGAGCTCAATCACAGTAATACGTGAAGAAATGGGGGAATAATTTTTTAAAAATAAACCACGGTCGACATCTAGTGGTAATATTGGGGTTGCAGATTTAAAAGGTTTAATTTTTGTCGACAAAAGGGGTCGCAATTTCGCATTGTGATTTAAGAATTTCTTTAAGAAATATTTAAGAAGAAGAATGTTCTTACGGTGCAAAATTAGTGGAGTAATAACAGCTTTTTTTAAACAATGTAGAATGATATGAATATAATTTCAATATACAAACTATTACAAATATATTGAAGAATTGGAATATATTAAATGAATGGTAGAGGGTAACACTTTAGGGTGCAATTCTTTCTAGTTAGTAGCTTACTGGCATGCATATTACTAACAAATGGATGTTTATTGATATTAATAAGCCCATAGTATTGCATTATTCTGCATGACAATATTTTAGATACAATAAACCCATACCTAACTTAACAACTATTACTAACTATTAATATAAGCAAACGAGGAGTTTATTGACACAAAAGTCGTGGTTAGTTAGTTAATATCGAGAATGCTTGTTAAAAAAAAAATATATATATATATATATTTTCACACATGCCTACACATTTAATTGATATATTTTCCAAATTGCATTGACCGCTCTATCTCTTGTGTTTTTCAGGAGTTTGGGACACAGAATAGCTTATTCCATAACTGGTTTATTTCCTATTTGGGTTTATGCTTTATTTTTTTTTAAGATCAATTGTATTTTAAAAAGCGTTGTTTGATGCCAGTTTTTGCAAAGATTTGTTGTCAAAAACAGTACCATAGCAATTGTATTTCTTGTTATGATATTAGGTCTGTATATAGCCTCAGAATTATCTTAAAAGAAAAAAGAAGTGATAAAGTCTGATTTGTGGTGGCTGTTTAATTAATAAATAAAAAATTATTTTAATCTTAACTGTCTGACTGTTATTATCAGTGTTGTTGAGTTAACCCTGCCTGCTTCAAATATTTGTAAAATGATCAACACTTTAAAACATTTGTTAGAAATTTAGAAAATTAATAAAAAATAACCAAATGTAATCAGTTACATTAGGCTACTTTATAGTAAATTAGCCTAAATGCTAAACTTGTAGCCTAATCTGTAACGTTTTACATTACTAATGTAACCTTTACACATAGGAGAAGTGGACAGACCTGACGCAATATGGTGTAGAAAGAAGAAGAATTCAAACACAACTGATTGCACGCACTCGTTGCCATATGATTAGAGTTACAAACTCCTCCCCTCTGCTGCCGGGGAGGAGCTGACGCGTCCGGATCCGCCCTGATGTCCCGATGACAGCACGGACAAGATGGCGGCCAGCTGGGAAGTGAAGTGAGGATGTCAACATCATTTCTTCAGTTCAAACAAGTCAGGATTTTCACCACCTACCCCCTCGAACAATCCGCGATATAGTTCATGTTGCGTGCATCCTATTTAGGAGCCGAAACCGGGGCATTTTTACGCAAACGCGCGCATGTATTTGCGCTATGTTTTGGAAATCCGTTTACGCAAAGAGGACCATCAACTCTTGACGAGCGATCTGGCCTGCATGAACCTCCAAAACCCGCTCCTGGAGTCACCAAAAGAGCGTTTCAACGTCCGATCGCACGCTACATCGACTGAAACTCAGCGATCGGTCCGATCGACGCTGTTTTGATTGGCGTTTGCGCTGATTTCCGCGAGGAAGAGCGGCAGTTTTCATTAAAGCTGCGGAAGTGGAGGAGAGCTTTTCACGCCAGTCATCTCTCAGATGCACTTTCTGTCCTCCCGCGGATGCTCTTCGCTTCATTATCCAGCTGTGAAACATCTAAGACCACTTTAAACTCGGGCAAACGGGATCCAGGGGTGCATTAGCTGCATTTAGTCCGGAAACAGTGTTTTTTGCTGACTTGCTGGCCAGTTTTAGTGATTTAAAGTGACGCCATGGCTCATTCTCCAGTGCAGGGCAGTCTGCCTGGGATGCAGGTAAAGATAACACACAGCATCTTTTATTTGACGTCTACTGTGGAACAAGTTTAGGTTATGAAGTGTTTATGCGTGTAATATCCCTCACTTTCTTAAGCTTAGAGTTTCCACTCTCTGATAAGTTGCAGAAGATTATGAATCTGTTTGACTCTCTCTTTGTCTAATGTGTTAAAAAATGGTAAACATAAACTTGTATTATGCAGCGTGAGGTTTTTAAATAAGGTTGTCTTATTGCTTTGTACACCACTAAGAGTTGTTCAGGGGGGTTTAGTCTTATAGATGCCACTGGAACCCCAAATATGAAAGTATGTGTCAATCTAATAAGCAGCTTCACAAATAAATAACCCAAAAAAAGTTACATTAATGTAAGTAGAAATTGTTACACTACTTATTACATTTTAAACAGAGTACCTTGTAATCTGTAGGATAACCTACTACATTCCCAAAGTAGCCTTTCCAACAATACCAATATATTTACACTAAAAGTAATGCAAATAGGAGAAGTAGACAGACCTGTAATATGATATAAAAGTTTATGAAAAATATTATTTGGAAAATATTTCTGTAATGTTGCATTTGTTTCTCATTTCTTAAGTACTGTGCTCTTAATTGTCCTATTTGATTATTTGTTATTTTAAAACGCATATTATTTATTTAATTTATTTTATGTAATATTAAAATTTATTTAAAATTATACAGATTGTTTTTAAATATACTGTCATATACTCGCGTTATATTTCCAGTTTGCCACTTTAAAAACCTTTTTAGTAATAGATTGGAAGTGGTTTGGTTAGGTGTGGTTTACTGTATTTCGGATATTTGAGAAACACATCAAATATGACGGTTAACAGAAGAAGCTTTAAGTCTTTCATCATCTGTGAAGCTTGGAGGACAACAATTTAGAAAGCATTTCCATTAAATATTAATTTTTTTTATGTCCTAGCTCTCTAAAGAGCATTAGCATCACCTTTCTAGGACATCTTTTATGAAACCAAGATCATGTATGAAGTAGGACAGTACCAACGTAGAACCCTTTTCAGAGTCATTCTATTAAAATTTTCATGTTCTTGCCCTCTAGAGAGCATTAGCACTACTGTAACCTTTCTGGGTCACATTCTTTATTAAGCATGGTCATGTATGAAGTGGGACAGAACCATTCTGTTCTTTAAAACACAAAGATCCAAGAAAGAAAGAAGTGGAAGGGTAGAGACAAAGGGAAAGCGGTTGATGAGGGATGGAGAGATGTCTCCAGAGAGGAGCTATCATAAATGGGTCACTTGGTTTGGTCTCTATTCATGCTGGGCCATATGACTGGTTTGCCCTCAGGACAGGAGAGCAATCTGCCATAGCGAGTAGTTGAAATGGCTTATCATTCCTTTAGGTTAAATAGGCAGGAAGCACCATGTGAGATGAGGAAAACCAGAATTATGTAGAAGGTCTTCCAGGGAGGGCACAAGTCACCAGTTCTCAGAGTGCAGTGATGGACTAAGTGTTCATTCTCCAGTATTTCCTTATGGGTCACAGAGGAATTGTGGTGGTCATCCATTAGGAACGTTTCAGAAGCTCTCACCTGGCTGTAACACACCTCATATGGCCGGCCTCAGAGTTTCCAGCTCCCTAAAACACAAACACAGATGGGAGCCAAGGGATGACGTGGCCTTCTAAAAGAATTTGTTGGCTGTTACACCTGTCAGTGTGCATCGGGATCAGGATTACAGAGATCAGCTGGGAGTGTAGGCGAGCAATCAGCATTAGGGCTGAATCAGGGAGCAAAGCCTTCATCATCTCCGTGATGGGACGAGTAGATGACAGCTAATGAATCTCTGAGTGATGCATTAAAGGGCTTCTCTGTGGGTGTGTGCGCTTTGAGGAAAGATGTGTGAAAATCATCTGCGTATGAGAGAATCAATTTGTGTGTGTTCATAGGATGGCATCACTATTTGACAGAGCACAGATTGGCAATCGGTCTCCAGGATATTTGTCAGCACGTGTCATTTATCACGGTGACTACTATTCACTGGCCCCTTTTTCGTGAAGGCTTTTGTCAAGTTTTGAGATATATCGCTTGTTGTCGTCGTCGGTTGATTTGTGTTAGTTCAAAGCAGTGGTGCTTAGCTGAGTTTGTTCTGAGAGGTTCAAACGCTGAGAAATAAGTAGGAAAAATGTCTACCCAGCAGTTGTTTAAGTCTGTGCCCAATCAAAATCTGTGGCATTTTGTTGTAAATTCACTTGGTAAAATCTAGCCAAATTAGACAGATGCAAACATAGAGAGGTTGTCTCATCCATGAAAATATTAACGAAAAGAGGCAGAATGGATCAAAATACAGCAAGAAGGGTGATATTGCTAAATATTATTGCAAGTAAAATAACTCAAATTTTCAATGTTGAAAATACTTGTGTGCGCTTATATTTGTGTAATGCTGTTATTTGTAAAGAATGAAATGGAAAACACATCTTCAATCACTTTAAACCTTTGCTAGAGGTAATCAGCCCTTTCAGCCTTCTATCAAACACGGTCAAGATATCCCTAAACAGATTTCCATTTATTCACCGTACCCTGAGGCATTAGAATAATGTACTTTAAGCTGTGGGCAAAATCTGCTCTCTTTCATCTTGTATCTTTGGTGCACTAATGCTGTGGACGATCGGCTCTGTCGTCATCCATTTAACTGGATTTCACACTTTTTTGAGGTCCCCATGAAATCCTGCCTTGCGTTTACCTCCCGCAGCGCCCATCATACAGCACTGGACAAGCTGTTCCGCTGTTGTTCGGCATCAATATGACTCAATATGAGTTTACGCTAGCAAAAGAGATTTGGAGGATTTTAAGGTCGTGAATTTTGCGTGCTCGGAGGAAGGTTGACTTAAATTCTGGTCACATCGACAGTTCGTTTTGCTTTGTTTGAAATATCTTGGTGAAAGGGTTGTGATGTTTGGGATTGGTTATGCAGGCTTAAGTTAGCATGCAAGTGTTAAACCCCCGAGCAGTTTGAGGTTTAGTTAGTTCTGCTGTTATTTTTTCTAGTGCTGCACAGTTTAACCGCCGTGGACTCTGCAATGAGTGCTTCATGCTAATAATATCAATGCTGTCTGTAGCTCTCTCCGTGTTTCCTTTAAGAAGCCCTCAGGGGTCTGAGATGTTCAGGGTCATGGCTGAGACCTCTGGGAACTTTGGTCCCAACCAGATGTGCTTCAGTTTTCAAACATACTGAGGTCCTGCTTAAGTAGCGTTGAAAGAACTTCTAGTCAAACCAAACACTGGATTATAAAAGCCTATTTTAAGACTGCTCAGAAGTAGCACTGTCATACGTTTAACCATAACCATTGCATTAAGGTCATTTTAGGTAGCCTAATTGTCATTCTCTTGTATTGCTGTAGGTTACAAAACTCTTCCTGCTTTTAAAATATAGAATCCTTTATGCAGCATTGACCATTAAAGGCATATACTGAAATGTCTTTGTTCTTCGTTCCAGAATTTAAAAGCAGATCCTGAGGAGTTGTTCACTAAGCTGGAGAGAATCGGTAAGGGTTCGTTTGGAGAGGTGTTTAAGGGCATCGACAATCGCACACAGAAAGTCGTGGCCATCAAGATCATCGATCTGGAAGAGGCTGAAGATGAAATTGAAGACATTCAGCAGGAAATCACAGTGTTAAGCCAGTGCGACAGTCCCTTCGTCACGAAATACTACGGTTCCTACCTAAAGGTGAGTGGCCAGTGTATACAAAAGGGCATTCTGAGGTCATGCCATCTGAACTGAGGGATGTAGGTCATGATGACACAGAGGGCTCAAGGAAAAGGCATATTTTCTGGGTTAACTGAATTCCACTTGAACAGACGGGACCCCATAGGGCTTCATTCAGGTCTCAAATCTTTTTAGCTACACTACCGTTCCAGTATTTTTACGTCTTTGTAAGAAATTGATACTTCTGGTCACCAGAGTAGGTGGATTAAAGGCTCAGTTCACTCAGAAATGAAAATTCTTTCATTATTTGCTCATCCTCGTGTCTTTTCAAAACCTTTTCAAGCATTAAGTAATTTTAATGAAACCTGAGAGATTTTTGGTCCCGCCAATTGTCCAAAAGATTGAATCGCATCAAAAGGTTCACGAGAATATCGTAAAAGAAATGCACCTGAAACGAGCAGTTTATGAAGTCTTATGGAGAGACGCAATAATTTTTTTTAATGAACAGATTTAATTTAAGCTTTTAATCGCATATAAACGTTGATCAATGGATATACATAGAGTACATCAAATATGGTAAACGGAATCTAAAAAGTGCTTGCCTGACATACAGTAACCAATGTGAGAACGAAACTCATGTAACGCAAGCATATAGGAGCCTTCACAGGAACTATTGAAGTTTGTTTTTGTGCATTAAGCGAGTAGGTTGAGCTGCTGTTTACCACATATGATGTGGGTTTGATATGGGTTGGAATGACAGGAAGGTGAGTAATACATTTTTTTTTCATTTTTGGGTGAACTGTTCAGATTTAACCTTTGATTTCAAAGCCTCATTACTCTAAATTATAAGACAACTCTGTACCCTCTATCCTCAAGTACTCATATTGTATCTTGTTTATCTTACCAGAGTTGAAAACAGCTACTTATACTATGAAGTATTGAATTGGCAACACAATGTCTTTTTTCTGTTGCTGAAGTGATGCCATACACTGACATTTCTATAGTCCAATTTTGGCTTCAAAGAAACAACTTCCTGTAAAAGCTCATCAGTCTATTGTTCTTTTGAGAGATGAAGACCGTTCTATCTGTGAGTGTACAATACGGTCTTGAATCAGCATACTGGATTTAAACAGGACAGAGAGAAAGAGACGGCCCAGATACATGCCCGCAAGAGAACATCAGAGTTTGAGAAACAGACACCCCTCAGGTCCTCAGCTGGCAGCTTTTGTCAATAGAATATGCTAAACAACAGTTTCATCTGAAACCGTGAAGAGCCGACTGGGTTGTGGGCCTTGTAAGCTGAAAGAAAAGAAAAAAGCTTGGGGTAAAATGGTAGAATAGGCAACTTGGAGACTGGATAGTAAATTATTAGATAAGTGTTATGGATGACTGGAACAAGGTTTGGGGTAATGGGAACAATTTGATACTAAGATCTGAGAACTGCCAATCAAAACCATGTGAAGTGCTACAGAAAGTCAGTTTATTAAGAAACTTGTGCCAGAGTTCTGCTTAAATGTCTTTGTTCACACAAGTATCCCCAGTTTGCAACAAAGTTTAAGGAATACAGCATTTATTAAAAGATAATAATAATCCTTTGTGACTTCTTTTTTACCGCAATTACAACTGAACTGATCCAGAAAGGAAAAGTAAAAACAGTGGTAAAACAGTTCATGTGACATCAGTGGCCCAACTTAAGTTTTGCGACGCTAAGAGAATACTTTTTTTACACAATAAAAAACAAAAATGACATCTTTTAACTTAAGTGATGTTATTTTTGTTTTCTTTGTGCAAAAAAAAAGTATTCGGATTAACCGAAGTTGATCCACTGATGTCACATGAACTGTTTTAGCTGTGTTTTTAGTACACCTACCCA
>JAUMHR010000050.1:4458412-4472079 GCA_032361145.1 Enteromius fasciolatus
TGGAGTTAGGATTACTATTGATTTCAACGAGGGGAGTCATAATTCGGCAGGGAGTCAAAATTCGGCACAACACCGGCTTTACTGACGAGATGCGCATAATATATCGTACGATATATATCGCCCAGCCCTACCAATAACGCAATAATATTTTTACGCTAATGTTTTAAGAACATTCCACTGACAACCCAGTTATAACGGTTTCATGCTAATGTTTATCAGTCGCAGATAACGTTAAGGAAAGGTTCTACTAACGTTATGAAGGAATGTTTTTGTTTAACTTGAGAAAACCTTTGGAAAATAGCAACCTTCAGCTAAAGTCACGAGAACGTTCCCTGTTAGCTCCTGTTAAATAATTGTTTCAAGATAATATTTTTCCTGTGATGTATTGTTTGCATTTACCCAATAAGACATAATAGTGATTAAGTACAATTTTCTGCTAAATGTTTCCATAATGCCAAAAATATCTCTAATTTTACTTTGATCAAGTTTGATGTGCAAATGTGTGAACTTACATCAAAACCAGGAACAGCAAACGGTTCATTTCCCCCAACTTGAACAGACACTGATGTGCTCTCCAGGTTCAGGAACTTCACCTGTGTTTGAGAGCTTGATGGGAAGTCAGGCATTGTTCGCTGTTGGATAACAAGACACATCAGAAACAAACGATTTATTTAGTTTTGCTGGGAACGTACAGTAACTCTAATGCATTGTGACAATCATTGTACCAGAAACTGAAGGGCATAAAGCAAGCCAATAAGCATTCTGTACTAATAACAACATAAAAGCAGCAAAATAGCTAACAGTCTGCAAGATCTCACTCACGTCAATCTGAATCTGCAAAAGAGCAGCAGCTACAAATGCTAAAGCGGCCAGCAGCATACCAACAGTCATCCTCCGCAGGGGCCTGGGAAACACCGCACACACACAACATCACAGTCAAATAACATGTTTCAAAACCAAATATAGCAAATACAGTCAACTTTTCCCAGGGCTTACGTGAAGTTAATATGGCATTTCTTGATAAGTGGATACACTGCAGAGTCCATGATCGGCACCATTATCACAATCAGTATGGGGTTCACAATCTGCAAAAGAATGCAAATAATTAGTACAAATGCAAAACTATATTTTCATCACACGCTGTCCTGATCATTTCATATCCTGTTAATCACAGCAAAACACAATTATGGACACACAAAACAAACCGCGTCGCATAAATCAGTCTCACCTGCATCTGATCTGGCTGAATTATAAATGCTCCCTAAGATGACAGAAAGAAAGAAAGGATTTAACACATAAAATATGACAACATAACTGGACAGTTGCATGTGCATTTGGTAGTTATTATTTTATTTATTTTTAAAGTTAAAGTGCATTTTGTACTCACAAAGTTACCATCCATAACGGTGGCTTGAAGGGTCCAACGGGAGCCCTGGAAAGACAGCAGAACTCTCACTTAACATCAAGCCCAAAAACAGATGAGTGTTTGTGCAAGAATGCGCGATGGTTTGAATCACATCATTTGTAGCATCATTGTGTTTCTACACTGACCTGCTGGTCAAATAAGGCCCAAAACATTGGCAGAGGGATATAGAGGAACAGAACCTTCAACACCATCTTCACCTGAGCGATCAGGAGTTTCTGTAAAAAGACAGAACGTCTGTGAACTTCGAACTTCTAAGCGCTGGTGCATATTTAAAACATTTAATCGTGATGGTTTATGTAACATACATCATATTTTTCTTCCGCCCAGTCCATCCAGTGCTCTCTCTTGGGGTAATGCTTACTGCGGTGATTAAAACGGTTCTTAACTGCAAACTGTAGACGATCAAACAAAACAATCACGCAATTAGACTTTTCCACATCACTTGATCTTACCAAATCAGTTACACTACCAGTAAAATTGGTTTTGTTTTTTTAAAGAAGTCTCTTCTGCTCAATAAGCCTGCATGTATTTGGTCCAAAGTACAGCAAAAATAAGTAACATTTTGAAAAATTTGTACTGATCAAAAAATAAAAATTGACTCTGAATGACTTTGTTGTTTAAAAGGAAAGTTGTAATCTCTCCCTTTTTCCAAAAACGTAAAACACTATTTCTTAAAGAAAACTATTTTGTCTGTGCTCTTACGCCAATGCATTTCATGACTTGCAGCAGGATGTTGCCTTTGGGGGATTCCATAATGTACATTTTGTGGCCTATGATGAACACAACTAAAGAGAGAAGAATAAACTCAGTCAAACACGGCTGACAACAAGTGGTCATAAAAGGTATTGCAATATTGATTTATGTCAACTCTAATACAAGTCCAGCGAAGCTGCTGTAACTTACTGAGGGCAACCACCATAAGAGCCGCAGGGACTCCAAAAGCCAGCGGGAAACAACTTTTCTTTGAGTAGATACCACACTCTTGAGCTGGAGAATAACAAATACACACAAACACAAGACATATTGTTCATGAGCATATTCACCAAACCAACAAAGTAAAAAATGCAGGTACACTTTATTTTAAGGTTTCCTTGTTACATTGTAGTCACACATTTAAATACATTCATATTTAGTAATTTAGCTGTAGATTCATTTATCCAAAGTGCCTTAAATATTATGACAGTAGAAGCAATCGAAATAAAAGTGCTAGCTATGGCAAGTCTTGGTATAGTTATAACACACAATCAAGTAGTTTCATTTCAATATAAGTATCAGGGTTCGCCAGAATATAAGTACAGAGTAATATGAATTAACTGCATATACCTACTGTATAGTTTGGGTTAGGAGTAGGGTTTGGCTTAGAATTACTTGCATTTAGTCTGATTATGCAGAATTTATTGTTATTACAATAAATTATACATATAACATGTGTAACAAGGACAACTTAAAACAAAGTGCTACCAAAGATGCCATTCAGATTGTAATTGCTGTAAATACACACCTCTCAGGATGGGTGTGATGAGAGTGGAGAGAAGACTGCCGGCGTTAATGGACAGATAAAATATAGAAAAGAATGTACTTCTTTGTTTTTCCTGAAATAAAATTCAAATTCGTATTAATATCATTTATATACATACTACTATCAAAACATTTGGGGTAAATCCTTTTATATATAATATATATATATAAATAATTTAATATATAATTAAGGATTTTAAGGCAATAAGAAGTTTCTACTGGCTGAAAACATGGGGAAAATGTTACAATATGAGGAATGCAGAAACACCAGCACTCCTCATATTGTAACATGTGGCCTAAAATATACATATTTCACACATTGACCAGTGGCCTTTAGACATTATGTCCTTGTGGCAGGGAAGAACTTCCAAATCACTTAAGTATCTCTAGTTGTTTTAATCTCTAACACTCAATATCAGAGACTCAACCTTGAACTGATAACAGCTGATTTACACACAATAATGTGCTGCTATCCTTGAATGCAGTTCATCCTCTTTACTAGGGTCTGTATTTATCTGTTAATTGTGTGTGTGTGTGTAAGGGTCCACGTGCCTGATGGTCTTCAAACTGATCTCCTCCAAATGCTGCCACACAGGGTTTAATACCTCCAGTTCCCAAAGCAATGAGCAGGAGTCCCACCATGGACATGGCACTGAAATAAAAGAGCGGAAATTCAAATGTGAAATCACATAATAACAATGTCAGTACATGTAAAATGATTATTGTTTACAATAATATAATAACAAAGAATACACCAAGCATTAACTCACATATGGAAAGTCATGTTGTCAGGTGTACCGTCTCTGTCAGTATCCGTGATGTCATGGATGGCACTGATAGCCATGATCACCTGGCCGATGGTGTATACTATAGACAGATACACAATAGTCCTGCGAAAAGTGGAGAAAGGGGTTGTGTTAATATACATACATGTATGTATTCTAAAAAAAAAAGAAAAATCAGAATCTAATGTTATTGAACTATGCCTTTTGACTGTGTGACAGTGTATAAACTGGGGTCTGGTGACCACCAGGAGGCCACAAGGTGGTGCTTGGGGTCCAAGAAAATTTTCAGAGGGGAAAAGTAATTTAAAAAAGGCTTTGGATAAGTATTTATTGTAAACCGCAAAAGGCAAATAAAATTGAGTTATTAATAATAATAATCTTAATTTTTTTCTTTAAAAATGAAATGAAATGTAAATTACTACACTTCTTACTAATTAATTCATTATTAAATTATCTTAAAATGGGTTTGAAAATAATCCTAGTACCATTCAGATTTTTGTGATAATTTATTTGACGAAAAATACAGTAAATGATACTGTAATATTGTGAAATATAATTACAATTTAAAATAGCTTTTTTCTATTTTAATGTATATTTTTAAACATCATTTTAGTCACCATTACTCCGGTCTTCAGTGTCACAGGATCTATTCTAATAGGCTGATTTGGTGCTCAAGAAACATCAAAGCACAAATGTTATAGTAAATTCGTAGCTGAAATTCACTGACTTTATCATATATCGCATAAAGAATATACATTACATTGTATTTCTAGTATAGTTAATAGAATGTTATTCTGAATATTTTCCAAGGCCTAAAACTTACTTGAACTTGCCCAGCCATGAGTCTGCAATGATGGCCCCCAAGATGGGTGTTAGGTAGCACAGAGCCACAAAGGTGTGGTAGATGGTGGTGGAAAAATCGTTGTCCCAACCGATAAAATACTTGAAATACAGCACCAGCACCGCTGCGACACGGGAAAGAAGAGCACAGCAGGAGAGTCAAACATTAAGAAGGAAAGAAAGACTATCTACGTGGAGGGAAACACTCACATTATTTCATGTGTGTGGTCTTACCTTTCATGCCATAGTAGGAGAATCGCTCACAGAACTCATTCACCACAATGAAAAATATGCTGACAGGATATCCCAAGCAACTTGGCTACAACAAAAACAATAACAGTTTGACTAATAAAAAATAACACTCTATAATACTAAAATAACTACAAATCTGAGATAAAATTCTCACCCTACTCTTGGTCTTCTTTGTCCTTTGTTCCTCCTTGTCTGCAATAAATGAAAGGAAATGTCATTAAAATAGCTTTAATATGCATTAAGTTTCAGCTTTTGCTATTTACACTGTAACACTTATGGACAATTCGTGCATTGCCCTGTTTAAGCAAAGAACACACTTACTTGTCATCATTATGTACAAACCCAGAGTTAACCGGAATAAATATTATTGTTCCATATCAGCATTCAGGTTTACTTACCTGCCATGATGACTGCTTTGCCTGAGACTGCCTTTTGGTCCTCTCGTAAAGAATATCCTTTAGTATGGAGATGCACACTCACACTCACTCGCTCACACACTCACACACGACCCAGGACAGATAGAGCTGTAATCCGAGGGAAACGGGTAACAGGGTTTTATAGACTCCGGACAATAAATTGTATCCTTAGCCACCACAGAGTTAAAATGAGATTGACGTAGGAGTTTATGACAGTGTTTGTGACTGTGTGTGTGCGTATGAGTGGGTCCAGTTTAGTTATTTATGGCAGTCTTATCAATATATCATGAAATCAAATCATGTGAATGTTTGGCCTTTGTAATAAGATAGGCAAGTTAATGAGTAATTAATGCACTACTAAATTGCAAAATCATATATATATATTTTTAATAAATCAAAGATTTAAAGACAAATAAAGCATAACATTTTTATAGAAACTTGTCTATGAAAGTATTTTAAATCTATTTCATGCCACTTTTCTGGTGTTAAAATTCTTTATTTATCTAACGGAACCTTAAATTATGTGATGGTGATGGTTAAAAATGGTGCTTCATGAGCACCATTTTGCTTTGGGTGTCCCGAGTTTGAGTCCTGGCTCGCTGACATTTTTTTCACCCACTTTGCTTCCTGTCTACCTATACTGTCCTGTCTTTATAAAGATATAAAACTAAATCTTAAAGAAAAACAATATGGTGATGTTAAAGGGAGGCTGATTTAATATAATAATTAACTCTCACAGCTGAAAGAATGTTGATTAGATATGCTAGATAATTTTGAAACTTCCAAACATCGCCAACACATCATATGACTGTTCTAAATAACCCTAATAACACCATTTATTACCCAGTTCAGATATAACTCTGTTTCTATGTTTGGTCTATTTATTGTTTGACAGCACATACTATATATACATATATCAGTGCTGTCAAACGATTCACATCCAAAATAAAAATGTATACATATGTACCACACATCACACATAATAATTACAAAAATTACTACACTTTCACAAAGCACATCGTCAACTGTTATGCAATGTTAGAATGGCTTACTTAAGCTGAAAAGCTGAAATTTGGAGAGCTGTAATCCATTGGAAAAGAGAGGTAAACAAACTGCCCTCATCCACACAGAGATGTTGCTTTGATACAATGGCGACAGTGGTGGAGAGGACAGGGGGAGTACGGTGTGTGTAGATTGAGAACAAGTCAGCAGGTTTTATTCAGAGAGCACTTTAAAAACAAAACTGAATATGAAACTTCAATATATGTCTAAAACATACTGTATATAATATATATGGTGATTTAAAATAGGCAGGATTCAGATACGAGAGCATAAATTATGTATTTGTAATAATGGCCATAAATATTTTATAGATGAGGTTGTATAGATCAGGTTTTAATGACCTTTATAAGGATAAGGTTGGTTAATAATAAAGTTCACAGTAGAAGTGGTAAATTAAGTTTAAAGGAAGCGCCTGATAAGAATGAAAACAGCATGAAAACTGATGTAAGATAATACCTTTTATTCAGAGATTTTAGGGACATATTTCCAGAACATATTCTTTTAAATAAAAATACCCCCCCCCCATATCTAACCCTCGATATAAAACAATTTACATCTAAACAAACATAAACGGTTATAAAAATCCTTGTGTTTATCTCTTTTGTCCATACATATTTAGATATTTCACATCTAGCCTTTTTACTTTGGCAAGAGATCTTCACGAACCAAAACAGGACAAAGAAAGAGAATTATTGCACTCCGCTACAAAGAAACAGCATTTGTTTCTTGGCTTTTAATGAAGAAAAAAAAAGGAAAAAAATGGAAGTGTGGGCTAACAAGCTTGAGTGGCTCAGGTGATCATGGGTATTTTGTACAGTAACGCTCAAACTTTCTGCTAAACTAAAGCATAGTTATATTCTCTTCACTACTACTCACTGGATGGCTGCTGCCTTAGACACAGGAAGTGACGTCGCAGCCTGTCTTGCAGCACAGAGCAGCAAAAAACACACAGAGTTGGTGAATATATGGAAATATGAAGTGTTTAAATTAAGGAATGTGAAAGTAAAAAGGCAGATTTTTCAAGTTGTTCTGGTTGTGTAAGAAATACAAATGATAGTCTCCACAGGAAACACCTGTGAACGGAGGACTGGGGTGGAAGAGAGTTGAAGCTAAACGTGTCAAATGCGAATAGTAGGTGGACATTCCAAAGACCGGACACACCTGATCTATCCCAGTCTCCTGGATGCTGATTGATGGGCGATTCATTCAGGAGTGTCGGACAATGAAATTCCATTCTTTCCTTGTTCTTTCTCTTTTGATGCGTTCAGTCTGTCTGTCCGTCTCTCTGGCTGTGGGCAGGGTCAGAGGTTTAAGGCCAGGGGTGAGAGTCACACGGAGGAGGCGGAGCTAGGCAGGCCATGCAGGGTGGTGCCGCTGGGCGTGCCACTGATGGCATTGAAAATATGCAGCGAATCAGAAAGAGAGCTCTTGGTTCTGCCCTCCACAGCGGAGATCTGACGGAGAGGAAAAGAGTGCAGGGTGAGAAAGAAAAGATCAAACGCACACTTGAATTGG
Source organism: Enteromius fasciolatus (assembly GCA_032361145.1). Lineage (NCBI taxonomy): Eukaryota > Metazoa > Chordata > Actinopteri > Cypriniformes > Cyprinidae > Enteromius > Enteromius fasciolatus. The sequence continues at coordinate 4,466,227 of JAUMHR010000050.1, forward strand.
CTGTATTGTTTTTCATGTATGATTAATTGTATGCATTATTACCATCCGATCTACAGAGGCCAGCACAAAAGAGGAAGAGAACGAGCATCATGAATATTAAATATGAACCAAACATTCATGGTAACCTACTAGTGTTCTGGCAGGCCAAAAACGTATGCTCCTATGCTCACCAATAAAATGACATTTAAAACATTTTCATTTGTAATATCATTTAATAATATTACTTTTTTCCTATATTTTTAATTCAGTAAACGTACAGACTTGCCTTTCAAAAGGCATTCATTCCAATAATTCTTTAGTTAGTGGCTTATAAAAACAAGCTTTGCAATTTGTATGCTTACCTGTTCATGCATGATGTGTGAAAGCTCTCTGGCTAGGTCTTTATAACTGGCTTTCATCTCGTCATGATATTCCTGTTGGTCCTCCTTGATCAACCTTTCGTTCACAGCTAAAGCCTGTCCACACGCCTCAACAAACTGCCTGCATACACAAACACAATACGCACACAGAATAAGATTGTGCGCAGATTTTAGAAGGCATTTCAAATGCTGTTTTTGTACCTGAAGACCTCTTTAAGCTGTTTGACTTTGTTATCTGGGTATTTTTTGGCGCAGGCGTCATCAAGGAAAGCTCTGGCATATGCAAGTGGCCCAGCATTGACCTGAGGAGAAAGTGGTATTTAAAAAAACAGATAACAAAGAGTCATTTGCTGGTTTAGAACCTGAGTGTGTGATGTAATGGTGAAAGTGCATTTTGGGGGAAGGCTTGCTGTTCTTTAGGGAATTAAATGGCTGAAAATGTCTCCATAAAAATAAAAATATTAAAATCCATGCAAAATTGCCCTACATGGAAGAAAGGAACTAAATAATGTCTTGAGTGAATTCTAAACATGCCAAATTTTGGGTGAAAGTGTGGGTGTGAATCAACACTATCTAGTGTGGTGTCTTGTTGTCTATTGTCTACTGACAGTCATTTTATTGTTAGATGTCACCAAGTTGTTGCACATTATTAGTCTATAGAAGACGTTCCTACTGCTGAGTGCCATAATATTTTGATGGGCTGCACAACTAGCTATAAATACTGTTTTCCTCTTTTGTTTTTTACAATTATACACTAGCATTTGCATTTTGGGGTTTATATATATTTTTTTCACTATTTTTTAATGAACATGTTCGATATTAACGCAATTTGATCAAAAATACAGAAAAAATAGTCATATTGTGTAATGTTAATACATTTAAAAATAGCAGTTTTCTATATTGATATTTTAAACTATAGATTTATTCATGTTACGTATGTCAAAGATTAACTTTCAGCAATCATTACTGCAATCTTTAGTGTCAGATAATCCTGCAGAAATCATTCTTCTATGCAGATTCACTGCTTAAGAATAATTACTGTTTTCAAGCCACTTAATTATTTTTTATTTTATTAAAATAAAGCTTTCATTCCACTTAATTTTTATAATTGTTTTTTTCACTGGCTAACAGTTAAATTATTAGCATGTTGCTTATCTACTGAATTTACATCCTAAAAAGCAAAAAACAAAAAAAAGAAAGAAAGAAAAGCATACAAATAATGGGTAAAATATTATTTTAATTGGTACATTTCACCAATCATAGCAAACATTTTACTGATTATTTTAAATAATAAATAAAATATAACATATCTTGAATGTAATATATGTTAAATTCATTGCAGTGCATTCTGGGATCTAATGGGGTGGTGTTTTGCCAAAACAAAGTATCTTTGTCCCAAGATCTGCATTACAATGCCTAGACCTGTTGACTAATTTGCTTTTGAAACAGGCCAATGATGGGGGTTCACGTCTTCTCACACAAACACACACACCTGTACACTAATGCTTCCCTGCAACTTAAGTTGCAGGCGGATCATATCGACCTCACTGGTGGCACAAAGGGCTCTGAGTTCTGCCACTTTCCCGCTCATCTCATCTATGGCCACCTCGATGGGACTCAGGTCTGTGTGGTGCTGATACATCACCGCTATGCGTTTCTTTACATACGGGAAACAGTGTGTGGCTGAAACAGAGAGACAGGACAAGACAGAGTAAATAAACACTACATGTCGTAGTACGTACATAGAAGGGCTAGAAGAACAAACACATTAAGGTCCCAGATGAAATCTACTCATGTTTGTGCAGTGATCAGGATTTACCTCGAAACTGTGAAAAGTGGTTTATTTAAAACACGCTTTCTAAGAAGGTCATTCTGCCTCAATGGCCATATCTGATCTGCAAATTTATCACAGGATGAAGATCAGGGTTCAACTTTGAAATTTCCTGGTTGCTTTTAAAACACTAAACAACACTTAACTTGAGACAAAGACACGGATTCATTGTTTTTGAACTCAACTGCGGCCCAGACCTCATCAGGGTGCGCAGTATTAATACCGGAAGTACAGACTAAAATGTAATCGTTAAAGATTAGGGTTCATAAATGGATTCAACCATATGGAGGCAAAGGCCAATATGTTCATTAAATCTTGTTTTCCTGTCTACGGTGAATGCAATAAACCAATGATTCAAGGAAGTAAGAGATTAAGGTACAGCATGTACACTAAAGCTCAAAAGTAAATAAAAAAAAGTACTGTAAAAAGTAAAAAAATGGATGTATTAATGTATTAAACTGATCAAAAAATGACAGTAAAGCTATTCATCGCCACTGAGATGCTGGCACTAAATTAGAAAGAAGATTTAATTTGAAAAGAATATACTTGTAGGTCCCTCTTTATATTAGTCTATGTACTTACATTTAAATGAATGATTGGTTGTAATGAACTTACTGTGTACATAGTACATGTTTTAAAAATACCTGCATTTAATAACATCTGTAATTAATTTACAGTATTTACATTTCGAATTACAATGTTGACCTTTCCCTTATACCTTAACCCACCCTTAAACCTGCCCATACCACCAAACCTGTTACCTGTATCCCACCTCAACAGCAGCAGTGTTTTGCGATATAATATGAACACAAAAAGCACATTATAGTTATTTTTTTATGTAAACCTGGGCCTTAAGTTTTAATAGCTGCTCACAGTTAGCTAACCATGCTAAAGTGGAGCCGTTCCTCACCGTGATCAACCTTTCGGCCAAATGATAGAAAGGCTTTTATTGTTAGCAAGTTTTGTACTATAAAAACAGAAAGCTAAATGTTCTCTTCTTCTGTAATGTGTGTTTTTTGTTTTCACTGCTGTAACTGTTCTGGGATCAGTGATAGTGATCACTCACTGGTGAGCACCGTCCTTCGTTTACACTGTTCCTCGACTCCACCGTGTCTCTTTCCTGACTCTGTGAATGGCGTCTCGAACACAAAGCGCCGAATGTTGTGGCTCCTCTCAAAGTCAGTCTTCCTCTCTTCCAGCTCTTTTTCCTCTAGATACGGCGTCACGTGCGTCACTTGTATATATGCAAACTTTGCCTCCAGATCTTTAGAGTTGACCTGAGACAGATGAGACGTGATACTTTAGGGTGGGAGGAGACCAGTAAAACACTGATAAAACATGAATAAACAGACTTCTTGTCTGTAAGTGCAAGGAGGTTAAGGTTTGACTGGAAACTCCACATATCAGGAGGTCTGTTGTCAAAACTGAAATAATCTGTGATGTAATTAACTTTTTGTGTGTCTGTGTATTTGTAAAACTGATTCTTGGATCAAGTAAATAATCATGATACAGCCTTCTATTATACTATATGCTCCAACAAGCATAGCAGGTGAGCTAGATTCATTTTAGTGCAAATAGACCCACATCAAAATTTCCCTGCATGCAATCGTGCTAAAATTCTTAAAACGCTTACATTGTTTGATTGTTTGCCAGTTTCATTTACACTGAAATTAAAATAGTATACTATTGTCTTGTATTGTCATGATGAGTTTGCGCTTTTATTGCGTACAAAGTTACCTTGTTTTTAGTTCTGTGTGTATTTCATGCATGTTATTTTGTTTAAGGAGTATTCATGTGATCAGCATTCATCACATTACATGGAGATTTTATCAACAAGCACTTTGCTCTCTATGACATAAGCATTTGTCATAGAAATGTACAAGGGGTTTTCAAGTATTTTAAAGATTTTTTTTCTTATAAAAGTTTGAAAACACATAATAATGAAAAATTAGCTTCATTTTTTAAACATTTTTAGGTGATGACAACTTGCATTCTTAAGGCATGCTTCATTTTTTAAACTGATACCCAAAAAAAATAAAAATCATTCCCTCATGAGAGACCACTGACTTCAGGGACAGTATATGAGATTTCTTAAAATATCTTAAAGTTATACAGTTTTGCAACAACATGAGGGTGAGTAAATGATGACAAATATTTTATTTTTGCGTAAACTTTTACATTTTAAGTTCTATAAACTGAGCCTCTACCTATTCACAAAATACTCATGTAAGAGTGTGCATTTTCTCACCCTGCCAGAGTCCTGGATCATTTTGACATTTTCTTGGCCAAATTTGTCCGAGTAAAGCTTGAGGAGACGCTGGGAAATTTCTGATAGAGGAGTGAATTTTGGTTCTTTATAGATATATTCCTTTCCATCCTCATCTTCAAAGAAACCCTGAAACACACACAACATTCCAGTCACAATGTGTGCGTGACATACAGTATGCATGCACTGTTGAATCTATTAATGCGCAGCCAACAAATTCTGGTTTCAATCCTACAATCAACAAACCTCTACCTCACACATGTGGAAATGAAGAGTTATGACTAATGGACACACACATTGACATTGAATTGTCTTAAAAACCTCCAACATATTCAGGATTTCAAAGCAAACCTGATAAGCTCAGACTATCAATATCACATCTCCTGCACTTCAGATTCGTGTTATCTTTTAATAATCAGTGCTATCTTTTATTTTCTGTTGTCCAATATAGACACTTTTGATACATCAGCACTTCTGCAGAACACAAAGCTTTTTTCAGAGTTTTTGTTGAAACAGCTCAAGCCATAAAATCTCATGGCTTCTGTGAGGTTAATGGGCACAGCATATAGCGAAAGAGCTCTCTAAGTGTTGCCTAGCTCATTTTTATGGTCCAAACCCATTTAAAAATGGCTTCCACAGTAAACAAAGAGTCAGAGTGCTGTCTGGCTCTACCGGGTTGAAGAAATGACAGGATGTACAGATGACAGGATGTGTTATGATTTAAAGATTGATGAATGATGCTAGCAGCACACGGAAAAAAGGCTCTTTCGAATCCAAAGGCATTATGCAAGCAGACAAACAAGCGGTAGTTAAGTGAGACTACTATGGTCTAAGCAAAACTTGCCTGACAATGAGTAAAACAGCACACACAGTTCACAACAACACTTACCGCAGCCTTAGGAAAGAAAAGAGAGCAGAAAAGATTGATTAACCCAAGGCCGTACACATGCTTTAAACAAGACTTTGGCTATCATGCACGGTATATTGTCATGCATACAGGAATGCCTAGGTCTCCTTTCTATTTTTAAAGAGGTCACATCATACATTTTTATTATTAAATTTAATTTTAATGTTCATTAACGTTAATGCTAATTTCAATATTTTCCACCTTCTCTATAACAATTATGTTATATATATATATATATATACATATTAGGGCTGGGACTCATCAGTGAACAGGCTGTGTGTAGTATACGTGAAATCACGCACCTGATGGCATTTAGTGCTGATTACAGGACCGGGTTTACTGACAAAACGCGCAAACATATCGACCGATCTGGATCGGTGCATCCCTACTTTCAAGTACATTCAGAAAATGATGCTGCGTCCGAAATCGCTTACTACCCTACTATATAGTACGCGAAAAACAGCATGCGAGGCGAGTAGTATGTCCGAAT
>JAUMHR010000050.1:4492387-4513265 GCA_032361145.1 Enteromius fasciolatus
TTTTGTAGATGTACATTTCATCATTAACTAATCTCTTATAAATGACTTATAACCATCCGCTATTCTAAAGTGTTACCAGAATTTTTTATCAGGTTTCAGTTTACTATTTAAGTGGTTTAATTCTTTTAAATTACTAATTATTGCACACATGAAGTATCATAATAAAGTATCACATAATAAAGTATCACAACATGCATCTAATTTAATTACTAAAATAATATAATAATTTTACCTTTGGCACAAAAAACGAAATGTGGCAATGTAGGCTGCAACAACTAATATTGATGATCATTGATGATGAGAATATCTAATAATTATGATTGTCGATTAATTGCGAATAAATATGAGAACATGTATGCCAGTCAAGTCACTTTACAGTAGTGAATATAGCATTTCTATGGACAAAACACATCTATAAAAAAGATAATTGTTTTTCACAGTATATGATGGCAATTTAATAATGTAAACATTAGAAACACACAATGCGTATTTCCATTTTGCTCAGTTTCCTCCACTAAACTTCACTGAAGGAGGTGCACATGCACCTCCAAAAAAATGGAAAATATATATTTTGCTGTTATATATAGTTTAACCTTTATAGCATGTTAATAATTTACATATAACTACATATATCTACATATAACAAATGTAACTTTTAATGAGAGCATTAACTGTAAAGGGAACATTATAATAATAATTAAAAAATATTATTGTAAAAAGTAATATAAATATGATTATTTTATAATAAAATGTTTATATTGTAAATTTAGAAACACAAATATCAGTCAAATTTGATCAAACTGGTTTTAAGGGATTCAATCACACATTGTGGCCGCAACTAAAGACTTCAATAGCAGAAAAGCCCCTTCTGTCAATGTGTGTTAATATTTTATCAGGCACAGACACAGTCACCAACTTTAGAGTAAATGACTCATATCAGGGATGACATGAAGAATGGGGGTGATGTGTGTGGACACATATGAGCAGATCTGTCTCAATGTATCTCACACATGACATCAGAGTACATTATGTGTGTCAGTTATATGTACAGTAACTGTAAATGTAAACATGTATTATTATTTGACAGCAATATGCCTTTAAATAATAATAGGTGTTGTGTCCGTCTATGTTAAGACTGACTTAACCCTGCTCCGGATCGCCAGACATTGGTTGGGAATTACATTCAGAGCAGATTTATCAAAGCCTTTAGCTCACGCTTCAGTTGTTTTTACTGTGACTTGATCACCGATTGGTGCTGGTCAAGGGCCTCCACCAATCAGACGTATTGTTTTGGGTGGTTTTCATGGCACGTATTTCTACAAACCTTTAAGAATTCAAACATTAGTCACAGAAACACCCCTTGATGTCATCACATGTACTCCTCCCTGTTGTGAGCTGGTTTGAGTTATATATTTGGCCACTTCACTTACACTGAAAATCACTTTAATTGCACTTCAATCAAAAAATCAAAGTCAGGTTGGGTAGAACACCTTCTGCTAAAGACTTCACATATCTGGGATGTTCCCAAGGCCATTTTATAAAATGAAATAAAACACTACTTTTTGGGACCTTCTGTAAGAAACACCAAATCCAAACTTCTTTTGAAAACATAAAGAAGACTCTCCGGAGTTTTGCAATGTAGGGTTAACATTCTTTACAAGGGCCTCTTTTTGACCAAAGTGAAAGCCAATAATGAACACAAAGCAAAGGACATTTTCAGTACAGACATATCACTGCTCAGCTTCAAACGCCCCATCCTGCTCTCTCTCTCTCACACACACACATTCATGACAGCATATCAGACAGAAGATCAAAAGCATGCACACTTTGATAACTTTTTGACTTTCTGTCTCTCACACAAAACTCCTCAAGAGAAGATTCCTTGAAATATTTATTAAGATTCATTAAAATAAAACCAAAGCTCTACACAGCCTTTTTCTATTTGGGAACACATTTTTTATATTTAAGCTGGTTAAAAACCTACTGACCGGCAGTTTTTGTTTTCATTTTGCAGCAAATGCATGTGATAACAGACTTGTTGACAGCAAAAATGTAAGAGTATGCAGAGTTCCTTGCTAATTAACACATCACCATTGTGCATACGTGGACCGGAAACATGCTTCATGCAAGTGCGTGAAAAACATTTGGTCACTGGGTGCAATTCAGTCATTAGCTTCTATTAATGTGAAGATGACTTCTTGCATTGCTATACTGAAAAATGTATTGGCACAGAATTCATAAATGCAAGTATGAGTATTGGATAATTCACCCAAAAATAAAAATTCAGTTATTTACTCACCCTCAAGTCGTTCCAAACCTGTATGAATTTCTTTCTTCTGCTGAACACACACACATGCACACAACAACAAGATTTTGAAGAATATTGACAGTTGTTGGTGGCCATGTAGAAAAAAAACAATGGCTACCAACAACTGCTTGGTAACCAACTCTTCTCTTTATGTGTGTGTGTTCTGCTGAAAAAGAAACTCACACAGGTTTGGAACAACATGAGGATCAGTAAATAACATTTTTGAGTGAACTTTTCCTTTAGTCCACCCAAAAATGTTAATTTTAAGGGAGGGTCGAGTTGCAGACTTCATCCTACAGTATGAGTGTTGTGATATGACACGAGTGAAGCTCAAGCAAGAAGACACAAAGAAAGTCACATGCACGTTGGTTTGCATGAGACTGAATAAAGACACTTTGAAACATTTTTCAGGTGGAGTATCTTATATGAAATTCCAGGCAAAAAAAGGAAGCCCAAAGAAGACTTATCAAAGAATTTCATAGAGACAGAATGTAGGTGGGCTCACCTGGGCCAATAATCAACCCCCAGATCATGCTGGAAACATCTAGCAAAGCCCTGACAACAACCCGCAACACCCTATCATTTGCGGTGGCTAGTTGTACATGAAAAAACACTACAAACATTAAACATCTAGTTCAACATTTATAACAGTAACACAACTGCCAAACTATAAAAACTGACAAAAAGAAACCTCACGAGTCATTGCAGAAATAAAATGAAAGTTTGTTAGCTTTAGTTTTTAAATGATGTTTTTAAACTCCATTAATTACAGCATGAGCTGTTCTGCTTTCATGTGAGTCCAGTGTGCTCGTATATGAAAGTCTAATTCTAACATTTGTTACTTGGAGCCTGAAGTTTATTTGCTTCATTTTTGCTTCTTGAGGGCACGTTTTGTGCATATTGTTTTGGTTTGCGTCTGGATTTCATTTCGGAGCTGGACTGGGTCGTAGGGTTACTGACGTCAGACGCCTGGTGGTCCAGGTGACTCAGTGCAAAACTATGATGTAATGTGTGTGGTTGCCATAGAGATAATATTGTAATACTCAGCGCTGGACATTATTATATGAGGCCAAAAATCATTCTTGTTAACATACACACACACAGGGCAAAGCACACAACATGGCTGAAAACAAATCCATATAACTGTGTATGCACATATGGAAATAATTGGTGTAGGAAAAAATTTTAAATTCGCTTGCAACTTGAATAATTAAACAGCAGGTGTTTCATGGGAGAGAAAATTAAAGAGACAGAAAAGGGTATAGAAAGAGAAAGAGAAAAGGACGTTAAAGGTACATTAACGGTTAGAAAGCAGAGGAACGTCACACAATATTATCTCAGATCAATACTTTTCAGTCAGTCATTAGTCAGAAAACTTCACATGTGCCATGACTGGGCTCTTCTGCCATCTACAGGCACAAAACAAAGTGCTTTCATTAAATATGCTGCTTTTCTATAACTATACCAGCCGATCATTTGTTTATATCGCTCTGTTTGAGCATCTTGACTGGTAGAAAAAGTTTTATGGAGGAGGAGTTTATCCACTTGTAGAAACACGAATACAAGAATATAGAGCTGCAGTGATAATGTATTTTTGTTGGCCAACCTGAAGGTAGCATCACCCTGCTTCCATCTACAAAAACCCAACAGGATTTTTCCACCGGCTTTTGTATCACTGCAGAAAATAAGCTCTGTGGCCTACAAAAGTTACTTACATGGTCTGTTCATCATGATGAGCTTTATGGATTTTGGAAGCCTAAATACAATCGTCGAAAATAACATCTAAGCGCAGCATGACTTCAACATCACCGCCATTAAACTTCAGAGAGAAGACTCTGAACATCCCCCCTAAACCTTTTGCAAAAAAAAATTATTATAAACACAACAACGCTGTGAAAGCGAACTAGTGAGTACACGTTTGGTGTGATGACATATATGACCCTTTTCAGGACACCTAACATCTTTAAGAAATCACAAGGTGGTATTACTGATGTACTTTATGTTGCAGAATAGAGCATGGAGCTTATGTCAGCCACAGACTTTTAACCAAAACACATTCAAAAAATTCAGTACCATGGGAATGGAAGTACTAACATGCTAACTTGTTTCTGGGTTTTGGGCTACAAAAGTACATTATCCTTACTGAACACTACTTAGCTGGATCACTCTAAAAATATTAAGCACGATTTGAGCAAAAAGCAGTGTAATTTTCTTATTTATTGCTGATTTTGAATAATTTTTTTAATAATTTTAGCATTATAATGGCACAGAAATTACACACTGTAGCTTTGCACACACAGCTGGTCTTTAGTTCACATACAATATATAAAGTCCTGTGTACTATGAGGTTACATCAGGGCAAAACGAGTTTCTCTCACGGCTGGAGTTTGGCTTAAATTTGGCGGCCACAGGCTCTGGCTGCGCTCACACTTCGCTAACACTGATCCAGCACAGCGCTAATCAGAACACAGGACAGTGTTAGCATTGTTCTTCTTGTGGAAATGTAGCACGCAGAGACCAGTCCCTCTCTGAACTTACAGTACACTGTGCAGAATGTGGACCGGACAGCAGAAAGAATAAAGATCTGACTTCTAATGGCTAGAAATAGCATACAAAATGCTAATTAGGAGAACTTTTTTTTTTTCAGTTCAGATTTATTAGTCATAATTATTCGCTTCATGAGAGAAACCAAATAATTCTATGGGCGGCTCACAAAGAAACAAATTTCAATTTGGCTACTCTTAGGTCATTATAATGCAGAAAAAAAAAAATAAACACAAAGGCTCTTCCAATAGTAAGTACTATATATATATTTGGCACTAAAATATTTCCAAAGACTTCTGGATCTTTTGTTGCGTTACTAAAACATTCCATTGCACATAAACCAATTTATTACATATTATATAATGAACCAAAATATATAAAATATGTTTTTCACACGTGAACATCTGTCTAACAGAACCTAAAAACAATGGTTTCAAGGCATTACTTAACGGAACATATTTTATAATAAAGATGGAAAAGCTACATTTCAGTCTGTTCTCTCACACATGCAAATACAAATGCATGCATTAGATTAACAAACGAAAATGGAAATCTCTGCTTGTTCTCTATGCAAAATGACTGATACGTATTAAAATGAAACAAACAGACATCTCCTAGGTACTGGTATGGTTATTGACAAAAAAATATCTTTTCTCATTCAGAAAACACTAAATCATAGTCTGATTTTGTCAGTGAACCAGATAACCCTGAGTGAACTGCATGGTAATATTGGATTTGAGATTATTTTTATAATGTAAAAGGGAAAGTAATAATATATCATTAATGTGTCAGATGACAAATTGAATTTGTGATTAATTCCGTCAATGGCATTCAAAGCTTTAAAAAGCGAGCAGTCATAGACAGTCATTGCTCAGCACAGATATAATTATGTGATAGGGGTATAATGTTTTTTTCTCTTGTACAAAGAGATCTTTAATAAAATGAAAATTAATACGTGCTAGGGTGAGACTATCAGGTTAGAAACAATTTTAATACCTTTCCAAGGGTATTCCTATTTTGATGGAAGTTAAATCAGTGAATACGTTTTAAAATGATGACGCACAATCTGTGTAATATATTATTATATTAGGGCATATTAAGGCCCAATCCCAATTCTACCCCTTTGCCTAAAAATCCTTATTAATGGCAAAGATTACTTACATTTATGGGTCTGCTTGCTCGAGTGAGCAGCCATGTTGGAAATTTCTCTTAGCCCTTCGTTTGAAGTGATGTCCCGAAAAATCTTCATTTCGAGGGCTATCTAGCCCTTCCCTTTACCCCTACCCCTCCAATCAAAAGAGAATTGAGACACCCCTATCCCTACACGTGAACGTACCAAACGGAGGGGTAGGGGAAAGTAGAATTGGGCTTGAGCCTTAATCCACCAAGTTGTCGTTGTCCTTTGACCAGTGTTCTTTATGACTAGTTCTAACTAGTGGTCAACTGGTAGTAATGCTGTTTCTGTTTTTCTTTTAATCAACACAAAATGTAAAGATAGTAAGTACTGTAACACATGCACAACTGGTAAAACTGTGGTAAAAGCTTCTAGATTTCTAGAACAATAACACAGTAAATATGAGAGTATATATATATATATATATATATATTTATTTATTTTTTTTGCTTGCCAAATCTTGGATTTGAGATTATTTTGTATATTATATTTTGTCAGATGACAAATTGAATTTGTGATTAATTCTGTCAACAGCATTCAAAGCTTTAAAAAGCGAGCAGTCATAGACAATCATTGCTCAGCAAATATATAATTACAGTATGTAATAGGGGTATAATGTTTTTTTTATATGCGCTAACCGTGCTGGAGTAAAAAATCTGAAAAAATCAGTTTGTACTAACATCATTTGTGACAACAACAACAACAAAAAACATAATGTTGTTACACAAGTACAAATGAATCCGCAAGGAACAACCTAACTATCTTTGCAAAGTGTCCATTGGTGCACACTCCAGAAACTTGTATGAGTATGCCACGTTCGACTCATGTGACATACAGTTTTTTTTTTAATATTGTGTATACAGACGGTTGACGACAGTAAACAAAAGCCACAAGATAACCATACTTATAAACTTATCTCTGCTTCCCTCTTGCTGTGTCTTTCATTTGACCTATTGACCTATCTCTTTTCTTCTCAAATAGCAGGTTTCAGAATCAGATGGAAAAAGAGAAAACATTCTAACTACATGATGCTGAATGCTTTGGAAAAATGTTTTGGAGCAAGAATAACAGTTAGTTTCTTGTTTTACTCCTGTGTACTAATATTTGGCACTGTAAGATGTCATAGAGCCAATGTTGAATGAAAAGATGAGGAAAAATGAATAGAAAGAGAGATGACCATATAAGAGAGCCTGAATCAGTCAGTCAGTGAGCCCATTCTGACCCACTAGCTGGTTTGCTTAATCTTACACTGTGTACACTGTACAAATATAGGGCGCCAGATCGAGAGATAATCTACTCCTTTAATCGTGGGAAATCCTTTTCACAACAGGCAAGCACTGACACTGGGATGATCCATTAGAGGAGGAGGGTTTCAGACCTTCTCTCCTCTGCAAAAACATGCAATCTTTATTAGTCAAAATTATCCTCATGTATAATACACACTGTATCTACTATTCATTAGATGCAGTACATCATAATTTAATCATATGCCCATTTTAAACACATATAACCCACAATCATATTTCCAAGTATGTCTAGTTATTCAAAAAAGAAAAATGTAAGTGTTTTTCCTTTATAGCTGGACATTACATAAAATATAGAGCCATGATGATGGGTTAAATAAGTAAGAGGGATTTATGACATCAGCCAAAAAAGATTATGAAGACAGACCTTTCTTATTTGGAATTCTGTGCACCAGTGAATCACGCACAGTGCAATGAGAAATACATACAAAGAAAGTAAACCAGGTCAATTTTGAGTCCATGTTCACTATAATACTACAAATACTTATTAATGGGCTAATGTTAGATCTCTCCCAGTTACTACAGCCTTTTGTGGAACAAAGTGCACCATGGGAAATGGCTGTTAGTACTTAAAGAGGTTGTTTAAATGACTATGCTGGCAAAAAAACAAGCAGTTTGCAATGTTGCCAGCTGACTCTGCACTCCTACACAGGAAAATAATTGTATGTATAACACAGAAGCAAGTCAATCACTGACAGAACAACAGTTACAATCCATACACCACTGCTGCACACTGGACCCCTGGGAATCAAACACAATTCTGATCAGTGGAATGACATTGAGTTCACTTGAATAAACTTCCGACAAACGGCATATGCTGGTTAGGTAGGTTTTAAGCGTGGCTTCTGGTTTGAGCTGGTCCACCTGTGTGCTGGTTTAAGATGAGCAAGAGCTAACTGCTTAGAACCAGCAGCTTAAACCAGCTCATGAACATCTAAGGACCAGCTTGAATCAGCTCAAACCAGCAGCCATTCTTCAAAACATACCTAACCAGCATATGCAGCTTTTTTTCAGCATGGAATAAGCTGCATAAATAAAAAGCCCATTAACTCTTATGTAAAGCAAATCAACCAAGCACCAAGACACCTGAAACCAGCGCTGTGCAGAATACAGGATATCAAATTGCCCAGTTTCTGCCAGTCCTAATGCGCAGAGGATTCCTAGTTGGCACATTCCTGCAGCTCAACAAGTAGAGCATGGTGCTTGCAACATCAAAGCCATGGGTTTCTTTCCCAAGGAATGCATGAAAAAGTGTTCATTAATGAAAGTCTAGGGGATAAGAAAGAAACATTGTCCTGGGCCCAGTGACAAAGGGACGTCCGCTATGAAAAAACATACTCATTAGGCCCCAAGGAAGGGACAAAAACATCAAACAACTGTCTAATCCTGGGTTTATTCTTATTATTCTAATATGACCATAATGCATAATGCAAAAGCAACATTGGAGTTAATAGGATAATCTTTGTGAGAGCCGGTTTGAGGTTTAGATCATCAGAGCGAGGACAATTTTGTAAAGTGAGGACATTTTGGCTGGTCCTCACTTTCTGAGAGCGCTTTAAAGGCCTGTTTGAGGGCCTGTTTGTTTCACAATGTGCTTACATCATGTTTCACAACGTGTCAAAACTCACAGCGTGCTGACAGGTAGCCTTAAGCAATGGTTTATGGTTTAATTATTAGCATTTCTTCCACAGAATAGTCATGTATATCAGGGACAGCATACGGATGAGTAATTCATTCATTTTTGGGTGGAATGTTCCTTTAACAGCTGTTGAGGCGATTAAAGATACAATGTGTATGGTAAATATCATCATCAAGATGTCCAAAGCGAGGAACAAAAAGAAAAACAGCTCTCACCACAAATGACAGCTCAACTGACCGCTTACGTGCAGTGCTTGTGTCCATGCAAACCAGAGACAGAGCTGTTCTCATCAGACAGACTGCTTCAAAGCTCACAGGGTATCAGATGAAATCCCCTTCTCAGCAGCCTGGTTTCTCGCTTAGGCCTGAGTCAACTGGCTTTATGTAACAAAGTCTTTTCTTCTCTCAAAAGGCTGAGTGAGAGAATAACACACAACAGTACTTCAATATGACACCTCACTCTAAAATCCACAGCTGCTTTTATCACCAAAAAGTATGACATTGGTTAAAGTTGTGGGATATAATAATAGTTTTATGTAAATGTTTTGCTTGAGCAGATTGTGTGTAAAGAGAAGTTCATGCTGGTTTTCATCTACAATACAAACACAACATGTGGGCATCTGATGTCATGACTCTATTACACATATTATGCAATGGCTGCTGCAGCAGCATGTGTGTCATGCCTGGATCAACACTAATGATACTTAATGGTGCAAGAAATTAAAATAACCTGGTGTCCTTGTATATTTTTAAAGTTTAACCTTAACTTTTGAAACAGCCTATGGCTACTGTGAAACCTAACCTAACCATCATGTTAATCAAAAATCCAATCATATCTCAGTGCCTGACTTTAGCCAGATTGAAACGCGCCCAGAATGCTTCCCAAAGAGAATCATGTGGATTCCACCCACTCATATCATCCAATGTTATGCTAATTAATCACATCTAATTAAGGCTGAAACAGGATGTCACCCTGCAGGTGTAAGTGAGAGCCAGATTTTTAATTCTTTGAAACATGAAGGACTTTTTTGTCAGTGCAGCTATCTTTGTACTTCCAATATCAGTTAGTAAGTTCAAAGTGCTCGAATTATGTAATTGAAAATGACCTTTCATGCAGTGTGTAACACAGCTCTAGGTGAATGAAAACATCCTGCAAAGTTTTAATCTGAAAGTGCATCATGCATAAAGTTATTCTCTATCAAAAGAAAAAGTTGACTCATTGAAATGAGTCGTTTTTAAAACGAATCATAAGCCGTTTACTGTTGAGGTCAAACATTAGCATACTGCCCGTCCACTTGTTGCTTGCTCAGATCTGTTTAAACTTGATTTTCACATTGGTCTGAATGAAAATGCAAATTCCTTTCTTGCCACTAGGTGCCACTTTTGTTGTAGTCAACTATCCCTTAAGTAAGAATGCATATGTGTGTGAGAGGGAGAGAAAAATACTGACAAAAGTTCCTAAAAATGGAGAATTCAATCTTTCAGTAGTAGTTCCATTCCCTCACTTTCAGTGTGGACGTCAAGCAAATTTCCACAATAAAAAGCAGGCTTGATAGATTTTCCAGTGGTGTGGTGAGTGTGGATCTGTGAGAAAGGTCTCCATCATTTCACCAAAGCACAGCTATACACACTGAGACATTACGATTTCATGCGAAGAAGGGAAAATCATTAGATGAAGTGTCTGGAAGAGACATTTTCCAGAGCTTCTTCTTCAGTTGTTAATGATGTAATTGGTGGCAGCTGTAAAATTATGGCTACATTGCCATGGAAACAAGCCTCGAGCTCTATGACAATAAATATGCGGCTTTACAGAGGAAGCGATATGAGTTTGTCAACAATAGCATTTATGATTTTATGCAAGTTCAGGAATTGAGGCATTATTAGTCTACACAAAAACTGCATCCTTTTGCCTTTTAGGTGCACAGTGTACCCAGACGTTTTAACACAAGCATACTAATGAAGTCAAGCTAAACACCATCAATATTACTGTGGACCAATTACACAGAATAAGCTTGACCTGCTGTTTACAGCAGTGGCAGAATGTAATGAGAGGGAGGTGGTGATGTTCCCTCTGATGAGCCATTCTCTGACGTTTGCTGTAGCCTGTTTCCGCTGTAAATTAAGTTAGGACAGCCGCACTCCTCAGCAGAACTGTCAGGGGCATCCAAACCCCACTTGCGCTCTGCATTGAGTATCTAAGATGTTTTGCAGAAATGAAAAAAAAAATATTCTGTATAAACATTTTGGGCCCACTTTATATTAAGTGCCCTAATACCTGTGTACTTCCATAGTAACTAGATGTGTATGTAGTGTGTAAGTAACCCCAGTGTAAGTACACACCGGTACATAGCATCTACAGCTGTAATTTCACACATGTAACAACCCTCAGAATGGTGTGTGTAAGTACGAATGTGTAACAGGACATTGGTAACAACACTTTTTGGTAATGAATGTACAATTGTGTAACAGGACTAACAGCACTTTTTGGTAAATAATATTAAATAGAGAATTGCTATGGATTTAGCATGTAATTACTCTGATGTAACACAGCAGCGGGCAGTAAATTAGGCTTCACATATAAATTGTGGTTGGTGTCCAGAATGTTACACTTTATATTAAGTGGGTAGTTCCTGAGGAGTTACCATGTATATACACTGGTATTATAGAGGTGCACCAACTCCACCCACTTTACATACCTCTAAACCTACCCAACCACATCCCTTTGAGAGATAATTTTTCTGGAAATATCTGTTTTAGGCTTGCGATCAGGGTTAGGTGTAGGGGTGGCACGGTTCATGAAAAAAAACCGAACAGTTCGGTTCGCTTGTCTCGGTTCGGTGCATGCATGCGTCGCACGGTTCGACGGTTCATGACATGCGCAATGTAGCCTTGTGCCCCGTATGTGATGTCAGTGTGTTTCCCTTTCGCACTAAAGAAATGAGGTGTCTACGGTGTGCTGCTCTGGTGTGTGGGAACATTTCATGTTACCTATTAGAGGATGGATACCCGACCCGAGCCCGACGGTACCCAACGGTTTATTTAGAAAGAATGCTCGGGTTCTGCTCGGGCTCGGTCACATCAGCGTGAATCTGCGCCTGTGTTATAACGGTGCTTTTTGTCCCGTGTGCGTTGATGCTCTCATCCGTTGACATTTCCGAACGCCTTTCTACAGTTGCACAATAAAAGCGGGCTTTCCACACAAAAAAAGTGCATGTGTCATTAGTATGAGAAAAAAATGTGGTTACAGCTCTGTCGGACGTGGACGGGGCTCGGACAGAAAAATGCGGTCCGATCCGCGTTCTATTACCTATGATGACAGCGAAAAAAAAAATAAATAGAACTGCGACTGTATGCAAGTATTGTGCAACATTACTATTATTATTGTATTGGTTATAAGCATAGACATGTGTAGATACCCTATTCGACCGCTCCAGATAGGTTGATAAGTCTGCCATCTTGAAATGGTCAACTTGACGTCATTCACCATAATAATCAATGAATACTCAAAGATATACAAGGGTATAACTTGCTATTGCAAGACGCACACAGTCAACACACTCAAAGGTTAGCAGACCAATGGTGGATGGATAGACGGGCGAGAGAAACAGTCGCTAATGAGGCATCTACGTATCTATATATATTGTATATCTATGGTCACATATACTCAACAATGGTTTTCAGCATCACTGATGTCAAAACAATGGCTGATTTTCATTTAATTTAACAGCTTAAAGTTGCTCCAACAAAGTGACTAAATGGCTTTGGAAAACTATAAAACTTTTACAGTATGTTGCTTCTTCGCGATTATCTCCATTTACTGTTATTGTGTTCTTTGTCAAGTCAGTAAAAAGACTTTTTTTTGTGTTTCATGTAAGAAAGAGAATACATGAATTCAGAATGACATGATGGAGTTTGTTGAGGTAAACGTTGTAGTTAACGTTTTTTGTTTATAACAAGAACTGTACCTTAAAATAAAGCGTGACCAAACTATTCCTATAAACCTAAACAGTCTAATTCAAATGTTACATCACAACACAAACATAAGTGTTTCTTCTCAAAATTATTGCATTCCAGGACAGTCGGTGACTAAAGATGTCATCGAACCTCTCATCACTCAGCATTCTGTGACTTTCAGCTCAGCATTCATACCATCCCGGCAATGTGTAGATCACATGATCGCTGGATTCTCAGTGTCCTTTAACAAGCCCACAGGACAAAGAGCGTTTAAAAATAGAACAGACACCCAAGCTGCTCTCATACATAATAAATGGTAGTGGATATCCAGTCAGCAGGCCTCACCTGCTCCCTACACACACACGGCAATCACACAACCACCTATACACTAATGAGGCCAGGCAACTATATTTTACACACAATCAGAATTCAAATTCTCACCAATAAAAAAGGATTTCAAACATCTGTTTGCATTGCATTACATGGACTCCAGTGCACATTCAAAATAAAATAAAAAATATGACACAGCGCTTTTGGTGACAATTACATTACAATTTCCTCCCCTATTGGTGATTATTCAGTTACTTGATCTGCAATAGTAAGAGTTCAATCTAACGTATGCTGTCCACAAGCAGGGCCAGAAGCAGTCCATCTGGGAGGGTAACGGACACCACGAGCAGGGCCTTTGATATGTGTTACAGGACACAGATGCCCAAACGTCATGAAAGAAACAGACATGGACAGCTGTGTGATCGCCACTGTGAATGAACTGCACCAGCTTACTGAAGCATGTGTTGGGGGAGGACGCAGGCCATTAATTGAAACGTAACTCATATTGATCCAAATGAACATTCATGCCTCTGGCCACCTATCCTGATTTAGCTGATCTCATGACAGGCAGAGGAAACGAAGAAAATAAGGAGCGAACGGTCACACAATCAACCACAGCGTTAATCACGATTAAATGTACACAGAAAAAAGGAGAGATTGGTCACAAAATCTATCGTGTGATTGGAAATGTCAGATTTTTTTACGTACAGCAAGTGTGTGAGCTTGTGAGAACTTGTCAGCCTCGGAAGCTTTGAATTAATTTAGTAAGTGACATATAAGTGATATGATAAAGCCAAAGTCTATAGCATTCAAATGTTTGTGCTCAGTATGATTTTTAAAAAGATTTGATCATCTTATTCAGCAGACTGACAGTGAAGACATTTTACGTTATTACAAAAAATGTCTGTTTCATATAAAATCTGTTACATTTTCTTATGAATCAAAGATTCTTGGAAAAAAAAGTTAAACATTTTAAAATGTAATAATATTTGATCAATAATATTTTAATCAATTAACTGCACCTCTAGTGAGCATGAGACTTCTTTAAAAACTTTTGAATGGTTCTTTTTCTTTTCAATAATTTAATTCTTATAATGAGGCTTTTTCTTTATCATTATATCAGGGTGGTTTCAATGCCCCGACATTTTTACTTCACACCTTCCCAAAAATGAATTTGAATACAGAAATAAAAAACATAGAAGAGGTGTATTTTTGTATGTATTTTGATTAACTTAGATTAAGACAAACAAAGCATTGTGATCCAGGATCATTATTATAGCTAAGGATTTGTGCCTGTATAAAAATGTGCTGTTTGAGGGTTCAAATGCCCCTTCTGTGCAGATCTGTTTGATCAAGTGACTTGTTAACATCAGAGGAGACAAATCCTTTTTAGATTTAATTTTACGGCCTGATTTCCCATGAATCCTAAAGTTGTTTGAGTGACATATTAGAAATAATGATCAGATGGGTTTTCACTTGAGCAAGAAAGCAGGGGAAAAGGAACAGAGAGACACCAGAAAGAGAAAAATATGCCATAAAATATGTTCATCCGAGAGCTAAAATATGTGAAAACAAATTAGGAGCCAGTGACCCAAAGTTCCATTAGCGGACCCCAGCATTCCTGCTTACCAGCCGTTACCACGAACACACTTAACTGAGAAACTATGTGTGTGACATACAGTTTATAAACCATCTGTTTATTTTCCGTCTTTCAACATGGATGATAATCAAAGATGTCATTAAAATGTACAGCACTAAGTCACAAAGCCAAACTTAATTGATGTCAAAAGGCTAAATCCAAAGTCTAATCGCTGAACCATAAGTAACCATGGTAACACTAGCTGGACAGAAAAACACTGGACTGATTCAAAACATTGTGGGTCGACCCACAAATCTAGGAAACTGCCAATGGCAGGACATGTAGCAGGACATGGCTACAGAGAGAGTTTATTTACAGCGGATGTAGACATAACAGCATTTGAATGTACTTGGAGTTCAAGAAACGAAGGAAGAGTTGCTCTGATGTAACCCTTGTGCTTTATGCCTTGCTAACAGTCATAATGGTGACAAATTAAGCATGTAACCTTTCAATTCAATGATTGCACAACAAAACATATCAGGTTTGAAAATGAATTAAGAGACCTAGAACAACCACCAAAACTAAAACAAGTCAGCATAAATTTAAAGAAATAGTTCATCATAAAAAACCTTTTGTCATAGTTTACTCATACTCAAGCAATTCCAAACCTGTACTGTAAATCACAAAACAAATATCCCGAAGAATCCAGCCTGCTCTTTTCTATACGGTGAAACTGAAGACCAGAGACTGAGAATTTAGTCACATTTTCAGAGAGATGAACAGCAAAGAACCAAACATCAGGATCTGCACACAATATATACTATTCAATATATAGTCAGTATAGCTAAATGAAGTACTTTGTGGCAGATTTGTGGCGCTTTGTTGGGTTGTTAATATTTTGTCATTTCTAATCTTTATTTGTTTATGTATTTGATAGCTGTCTCTTATGCTCACCAAAGCTGCATCAATTTGAACTCCAGTAAAACATTTTGTGCCAGATGTGCAGTATTGTTACAATAAAAAAAATACATTCTATGTTAATACACTTTTTAAAGCATAATTTATTTCTGCAATAACAAAGCTAAAGTCTTGGGCATCACATGATCCTTCAGAAATGATTCTAATAAGCTGTTTTGGTGCTTAAGAAACATTTCTTATTATTATCACAGTTAAAACAGTTGCGCTACCTTAATTTTGGTGGAAGCCATATTAAATATTTATCAGGATTCTTTAATGAATATAAAGTCCAAACTAATAGTATTAACTTGAAATATAATTTTTTTGAAATAGAACAATATAAGTCCTTCCATAGTCAAAAATTACTTTCGGTTCAATTTTATGCATTGTTGCTGAATTCATATTTATATTAGGTGGCCTTAACTACTGTGTACTTACATTTAAATTAATAATTTAATACCATGCACATATTGTGTACATGCACGTTTTTACATTATACTTTGTACATTGTACTGTTGACCCATCCTTTACACCTTGACCCACATTTAACCTACCCATACCACCAAACCTGTCCCTAACCTCCAACCTCAATAGCAGCAAAAGTGCTTTGCAAAACAATATGACCACAATAAATACTTTTTGTTTTGAAGTACAGTACATTGTAGTTAAGGCCACCTAATATAAAGTATGACCAAAAAATTGAATATGTATATATTTTTTATATTCATTCAGCTTTAATTGTATGGAAGAGGAGCATCGACATTGTGCTGAGAAAAAAAAGAAAGCAAATGGGTTTGGAACGACATGTGGGTAAGTAAATTAAACAACTTTCAGAGCTTTTGGGTGAACTGTTCCTTCAAGTGCATTAAATTCTTTGATCTTTAAATGGTGTTCCTGGCGAAAAAAGACTGTTTTTCACAAAATGAGGACGGCAAACTTCAGTTTGGCACTTTCATGTGTATTCAAGTGTTACTTTAGTGAGGCAACATCTGAATTATGATGGAATCAGACAGCTCCTGTAGGCTATTAGTTCCAGATGGATCTTTCCCTTTTTGCATAACAGGTAATGGATAACTCTCGAGACTCCTTCTCCTGTTCTGAGAGATGAAGTAATGCAGGTGACTTGTCAACTGTTAAGTAAGGCTGCTATAATAATTCCAGCCTAAAATCCTTTCAAAATGAGTTTTTCATTTTCCCCCAGTTTAATACATTCACAGTTAGATGACAAGACACCGACGAAACTATTATTTTCATGGCTGAAAAAGATGATGGTGGCAATGATGGAGATTTGACAGGTGGCAGGTGCTCAATTTACGAGCTTTAAAACGCGTTTGAGCCCTCATCTGATGCCCTGGTTTTACCTTTTAGTTAGAAACTCCCATCTGAGCACGTTAATAGCCCTGTCCTATATTTCATATTTAGGTCATTACGTGAATAAATTACAGAGGTTGTTAATAAAAAGGCACTAACACAATACAAGCGTGACTTGAATCAAACGCAGACTTTAAAGTTGAACTTCACTCACCACCAGTACAGAAGTGCGCACCACCTCGGAGACGCTCTGGCGTAACTCAGCGGCGGTGCCCGGCTTACTAAGACCGCGTGTGAACTTTCGTGTCTCGGGCTGAGCCGAAGAGGCCATCGCACCTTGCTTGTGTTGAAAATATCAATTCTATGATTACATGTCTATAGACAAAAATGCACGCAGTCCTGTGAGGAAGTCCTCAGTTGGGACCTGTCCTTCACAACAAGACGCAGCGACGCATTCCCAGTCCATACAGTAAACGATACCATGGAGTGGGTCATCTGTCCTCTTCCAAACTACATACTCCTGTTTGTTTTCGCAGCGTCGGATGGAAGCTGAAGAGGTAACGCGTTCCCCGGAGTCCCGCGCCAGTGTCGCGTGTCAGTGCGTGCTGAAGCTCCCGCGCGAGCTGCAACGCCTCCCCTCAGAAACTCAGCGGAGCCAAGGAGCTAAATTGCTTCCATGTAAAAGCATATGTCATGTTGAATTGATGTGCGTGTTATTTATTCTGTTAAAACGCTATGAGACTTCTTACGCAATTTTATGGCAAGTTTTTCTCAACAGCAGAACAACAGGGAAATACTGGGCATAAAGCCATGTACTATAAAGTATTTTTAATTAAGTTTATGATAGGGTAATTGTTTATAGCTAGGTTACCTGTCATTTAGGCTTCCTTTAAGGAATACATAAAAAATACTATAATCAAATATTAACTTAAACTTAAATATAAAAATCAAATAGTCTTAACTGTCTCCGGATTCAATTATTTTTGAAAACATGCAATGCAGTACAGCGTGTATTTATGATATTATGCATACCTGTATACAGGCTTCATAAAAGGAGCACCAATTATTCCACATATAAATCCTTATAATACATTACGTTTAAATTTTACCTAAGAATGGTGGTAAAATAAAAACGCACGCACCAATTCTAATGGGTCAATGCTAAATAACATGTTTAGCACGCCGACTAGTGGCGATGCTCTCGTATTGCAATTTCAAGCGCTTCATAACAGTCAATTCAACTTTCATCACACTGTAAATAAACAGAGACTATGCAAATGCAAAGCATAATTTAATTTAAATCTGCAAATAACAATACACTTTTACAGCCTGCACCGTCTTATACAAATCACAATTTTCAAAAGGTCTCAGCAAGGGGTAATAAAATGATTGATCACAACACTACGATTACAACGATTGTGTTAACAGGAGAATAACATCATACAAACACTCATCCACGCATACATGCACAAACACACACATACGTGTGCATAAACACACTAGGGCCGGAGCTGAAAGTATCTTGTGCTCTTTAAGATGCATTTAAGACATGCGACAGTCAGGTGTGGATATTATGGGACTCTGTTTAGATCATAAACTTCAGCGTCCGATTAATTATCACTGACATGCCAGAGTGGTTTAGTAACACAAGGCGGCTTGATTTCAGACCAGAGCTACTTGCTTCATATCTTTGTGCATAGCAAATCTACTGCTCTCATGTGCTGTGCTTGAAAAAAAGACTTTTATCTGATTAAACCTTTGCCCTTTGTTGACTTCTTGTTCATCAAATGATTGGAACGGGTACGTGCGTACAAAGATCCACATCCCCATAGGAATAATCACAAACATGCAGCACAAAAACCTTTCACACGACTAGAGACCAGACACAAAGACACACAGAGAATGATCTTGTGTGTTAAGACACAGTCACTCACTCACACATAGAAAAATAAGTAAATAACAAGTAGGTCCAAAGCATCATTAGACAGTTTAACAAGATCCAGAACAGTCAGTTGACCGAGTGCAGCTTTGTCTTGCGTCTCTGAGTAAAGCTTGTCCAGAAAACGAGAAGTGTGACTTCTGCAGACTTCTTCAGATGTTGCCTTGGTCTCTGTACAGTCACACCATTTCTAAATATTGTCTTGAGTGTCTGATGCTTAGATACGTAGTGCCACCACAGTGAAATGTGTTAAATTGCTTTTTCTGAAATCTGTTAGACCTCAGAAAGCCTGCTGTTATTTTGCACACACAACAGCATTTACAATATCAGATGCTGACGGAACTTCAGTAATATTGTCTCATAAATCTCATAGCTGCAGGAAACTGTGCATGGGAAATTATTAGAGATTGTAAACATATTTAGCAGGTCTGCATGGGGAAAAAATGAAAGCTTTGTAACCTTACAAATGAAATTATAGGACATCCACCTATTCTGTGTCTGACTGATGAATTTTCATCATTTTCTGTTTAAGTTCTTTGTAATATATAATTTTATTGAGGTTACACTCACAAAGAGAAATTAAATAGTTTATTTTTAGATGAGCACAACTAATAATGAATATTGACTATTAGTACATTTCCATTAGTATACGATTTTTTTCCCCAGGTCTAGTAATCAAAATTTTCCTGACTTTTTTTACCTTAGGAATGTGATGATAAAGTACACATTTACAATGTATAATATTAGGGAGCATTTTAAATGGTCAAAATAATTATGATTTATAACTTCAAGCAAAAAAGTGCAACCAAAACGTGGCTTATTAAAAAAAAAACAACATACAAACATTTAACTAAAAGATGGCTGCATAGCTCTTTCCAAAGTAAATCCACTAACACTCTTACTGTGCTTACAACTGGGGTTAAATTCAAGAAATTTATATGGTCCAGTCCACACTTGTCTCCATAAACTTGTGACGTTTTAGAGCTGTAGAGTTTGATTTTACATTTCCTTCAAGAGCAAAGTGAGGTTTATGTTCAAAAGTCACAGTCATTAGAATCTGAGAAGCGAGATCCTCCCCGACTACCTAGATAGACAGCAGAGGCTGATTTCGGTCTGCTGCTCCCGGCCTGATTCTGGTTCCCTCCGTGACGACTGTTGTTGTTGACTTCAGCATCCAGTGTATCTGTGGTGATAACCCAGCTGGCAGGACGCCACTTCTTCAGAGCGTAAGGTGTCTTCACTCGCTTCTTGATTTTATCTCCTGATCCCTCTGTCATGTCACCTGCAGACTTGCCTCCTGTGGGTGAACAACATGAAAATGACAACATGAGCATGCCATTTTAAAATGTAAAACAATGGGCCTCGTTCATAAACATGAGAAGAATGGATTTGTGTGTAAATTGCTCTGAAACTTTTTTTAAACAGTTCACAGAGCAATTCATTATGAGGGAACACTTTATTTTAAGGTGTTCTTGATACATGTTGCATGTACTTGCTATTATAATAACAATAAATTATGCATAATTACATGCAAGTAACCCTAAGACCAACCCTAATCCTAACCCTCAGCATAAAGTAAGTACAAGTAAGGGCTTTTCACACTGTGCTTAACCCCGGATTATCTGCGTTCTAAACACCGCTTTTAACCCCGGCTAAAGACGCGTTTCACACCTGTAATTTGAAAGAGGTGTTAGCACCGCATTTTACCCGGGTATCTGAAACCCTGCTCCGGAGCAGGGTTTGTTCAGTGTAAAAACGGAGCAGTGTTTGCTTGTTGCTGCTGGACGCTTAGCAACAGACAGCCAATCAGAAATCAGTGAGCATTACGTCAAGTCGCTAA